>JAVQJF010120423.1:0-85683 GCA_036023855.1 Gadopsis marmoratus
ACTGCTTTTCCCGAAGGGTCGCGGGGGGGGGGGGGGGGGGCTGGAGCCAAACCCAGCTAACATTGGGCGAGCGGCCGGGAAAAACCCGGGACTGGTCGCCAGTCATGTATAATATTAATTTAAATGTAATTTAAAATCAGAATTTGTGCCTTATGTTAGTGGTCCAACAAGACTAAGAAACACATGTTAAAATTCCAGATGATGGCATGTAACAAATGTTTTTGTGGTATAATTTTATGTCAACGACTATAATTTCCATCTGTGTGTCAGATAATTGACAGGAAGGAGTGCAATGTAATGCACACAGATAAAACATTTAGCTTGTGGTCAGGAAAGTAACCAATGAATTTGACAGAAGCAAAATATGACAGCTGTGGGTTTTTTTGTTTACCTTCATGTGTCGTTGTCTGGAAGGTTTTTTTCATAGTGTACAATCATGTTTTTTGTGTATTACTGTGTACAGAGCACGAATAACTTTGTGTTTACTCTACAGGAGTTTACCAAGAATAAAGCCATCCCTCAAAGAGAAGACCAGGCTGTGTATTTCCCTCCTGTTTGGGACTGGTCACAGCAGTTCTCCCCCAAAGACCAAACCCTCTTTAACAATCCCATGTACATAGGCAAAGGAGCTGCCTGTGTTCAGAATGGGGAAGTGAAAACGTTCAGACGCACAAAGGTACATGAGACACTACTGAGCTTTACAAGTTTATAGGAGTACTAGCAGCATGTGGCTTTGTGTTTGCTCTCTTCTTTTACTACCGTGGGTATATAATAAACACTTTCACCCTTAGATTAATAGTTTTCCACCATGTTGAACAAAAGCTGTAGGGAATTTACTCAAGTAGGAAAAATATTTAGTACTTTTCAGAGTTTGTTTACATAGTTTTTTTTGGGGGGGGGGGGTCTATTGTAGGTTAGGTATCAGCATGCGAATACAGTGTAGGCATTAACCACTACATAACCTTATTTTCAAGGTCAGATTAGGATCAATAATGATGTGTAAGTATAACACAATTTCTGATGGAGTAAATGTTTAACATGAGCAATCCATTCAGTCAGCAGTTTTATTTATTGCTGCAGAGATTTTATAGGCAGCGTGTTGTTTTCGTGTCATCAGCAACTTCATAAAGGGCACAGAAGCTTAATTATTACACAGGACATAAATCGGTTGAAGGTTTCAGGATCTTGAGGATTTTGATTGTTCTCTAATTGAGAATGTGGAATGTAGTTTATCATGTCTAGTGAGAATAATCAAACAGTGTCCTTCCTTCAGCAGAAAACCTACAGTTCCACAATGCGAGTGACACCTGCATCTCTGCGTAACGGACTGAAGGGTGGAGAGGATTCATTGGCCCGACGGGGCTCTCTGGTGTCAGAACTGAAGCCTGATTTCTCACCAGTGAACGACGAAAGCCCGTCAGAGCGCTTTTTCAGGAACTGGTTCTCTCAACCTGCTGACCAGCAGGGCATCCTGATTCCCCTGCTCATGCCCTCACACATAGCTCTCTGGAAGCTTTTCTTTCTCCGCTGGGTTCCTGAAGCCTGCATTCCCAAAGGAGGCCCCATCACTGCCTACCACAAGCTCTCCCAACTGGTCGATGAAATTGAGATACTACAGAGCCATCTCAGACAGTATAAGGGGCCCAGTCCAGGCAGCACACCACTCCCTAGCCCAAGTGGGCCCCCTTTGGACCAAAGGAGGATGTATTTTAAGTCCACTTCCCCACATGGCCCCCTTACACCTCCAGACTTCCTTACCTCCTCCTTTCCTTTCAGCCCAGTGGGAAACCTGTGCCGCCGCAGTATCCATGGGACTCCCATTAGCAAGTTTCTGAACGGGGCGAAGATCTGGCTCTCTACAGAGACTCTTGCTAATGACACTGTCTGAGGTTGTGGAGCTTTAGGGCTCACTTTACTTACCTTAGTACAGGTTTGTGCAACAATTAATCATCTTATTTTCTATTACCTTTTTTTTTTTTATACCAAGAAGGAAAATTGAACTTTGGACTTCTTCTTAATTATTTATAAGCTAGAATTTGCACCATTGATGCTGCATTGAAATCTGAGGTAATTTCTAAACTGAAACTGTCTATAGCCTGAATCATTATCATCCAATACAGTCGAGAAATTCAGATTAACTGAAGCGCATCCTCCTTATCAACCAGGGAATTGTTACTGTGAGGTCTCCTCTGACTGTGAAAGATAGTTACAGCATTTTTATCATAGATGCTTCAGCTTAGATCTTTCTCAAGATTTAGCTAAGCTAACTAGCATACTGTATGACCCACCCAAATGAAGCTTTTGGAGATTGTAATATAGAGTTGAGATGAGGTTGAACGCTCACTCTGCCAAGACTTGCCTATATTTCACTTCCCATTTAAAGCAATAACTGAAATGTAACTGTGTGTGTGTGTGTGTGTAGCGATGCTATCGGTTTAGTTTCCTTTCCAAACTTTTGTTGAATTCTTGTTGGTCAGTAAGATTTCCCCACTGTAATGGAATTGAAAAATCTAATCAAATAGTAATTCTCAAAATTAGACAATGCCCATTTTTATTGCAGCAGCAATGATGCATTTCACTGAACACTGATTTCAAAGTACTCATTTTGCTGGTACCTTCCAGGAAATATAATTGAAGATGTAATATTTTACGTAGTTTTTATTTCAGAAAGAGAACAAGCAAATAACACTGCTAACAAGAATTATGTGGTAAAATCTAAGTGGATCTGGTTTTTTTTTTTTGCACAAACTTCATACAATTTTCTCCAAGTGCCCTAATTTAATGGTTGTATTGGGTTTTCACTATAAGTAGCAAATAGTGTGATTTCAGGGTCTTACTTGGTAGAGCTCTATTTTTGAAGCAGAAAGGGGCCTATATTTTTAGTACCGTAAAGCAAGTGATACTTGGAAGGGTAAGTGGAGCTCTGAGGACTTTCAATCTGTGGTAGATATTTCCTTTTCTCTTTGGAAGGGGTTTTGTTAAATTTTTGTAGAGGCCTTCTGGTAAGGCACTGAAGAGAAACTATAGAAGGTGAACAGTAGCTTTATGGATATACATTCGAAAGCAAAGAGACAGACAAGGGCTTTGACTCAACCAGTCTCTAGTTTTAGAACGTAGTGAAATGGATTTCAGGCACTGAAGTTACTGATCCAATGAACCAGCCAGTGATAGGTCACTGACGAGTGACACACTTTTCAAGGCAGCACATGAGAAAACATGAGCAAGAAAAGTCATAAATACACTGTGTGTAGTTTTGACATTTTAAAATAAAATGACAAAGGTTAGTTGTCAACTAGAACTACAGTCCACACAGGCTGTTTAAAGAAAAGCCTGATGTTTGAACAGAGGGAAAGGGATTGAAAGAATGAGCACATTAACTGTTAAACTTATTGTATGTAGATATAACAATACTTGCATTTGTAATGACATTTGTTTCTGTTTTTTCCAGATAATGCATGAAGGAATGATATAATAGAAAACGAGCAGTGAAGTTACTGTACTTCCAGGCAGGGTAGTGATAGTGAGGTTCTTGCGTAAGGATTGTTGTGATGCAATCACTGAATTTCCTAGCGAGCTAAACTTCCAGTGTGCTGCAAAGGTTTTGAGAAGTTTTCTATCTGTCAAATTAGGGAGTGGTTTGAGACACGTCAAGGGAGGTGGATCAGTTATCCAGTGCCCCTTTTAAAACTGGTGATAGCACTGTGTAATACCATAGTGACTTAAATTAGCATTTAATATAAGAGCCATTTGTAATTTTACATACAACACAACATACAAGACCACTGGACAGACTCAATACTTATTGAGTCTGTACGTATTACACAGGAGAATTGATCCTTAGATGCTAGATCGACCAGTTTCCATTGATATTCAGATAAACTCGTGATTCTTTGGCAATAACTAGTTCAGGTGTTTTTTTGGTATAGTTGTATATAGTGTGAGTGCAGAACCTGCTCTCCCAAATGCTATTAATTGCACATTTTACTCAATATATAGGATTGTTTGTTTTTATGGTAATTGTTGACTATAATTTTGGCAAATATTATAAATACTGTATATGCTTGAAATCTTACAATTAATATTTTTGATTAATGGTACTAAATAACTTTTATTCTTGACTTAGTCTATATTTTCTGGAGAGATATTTAAATGCTTTGTTTTTCCGCTAATTCACGATGTGCACAATGCACTATGCTGTAATTGCATGATGGCTGTGCTTCCACGGTGGTGCAGTTTGATATTGATTAGCAGCAGATGTATTAATTCAGTTATGCAAATGTTCTCTAAGAGGGATGCAATTTCTACTGTTCATCCCCTGTGCCTTTTTTGGGAAGATTTACCATTTTTGTAACTATGCTAAATATGTTGACTTGTCAATTCGGTAAATCTAGTTAACATTCAGAGGTACTGCACTGAAGCGTTTTTTTTTTTTTTTTCCAAACAGAAAATAAGGCTCAAATGTGTACCAGTAACCAATCATTACATTATTTTTCAAATGAATTTGTGTTATGGCCTTTATTTCACTGAGTTCTAGCTTGTGAAATCATATCCATCCTTGGACAAGATTCCACTGATGTTGTCAAGTAAATGAAGACAGTATAACCCACCTCCCATGTATCACAAATTATATGAAAAATATGCCAAAAAGCCTCCAACACAAGAGTTTGTACAATTATAGGGGATAGGTTAAAGTTCATTACTGGTAAGTGAAGGAAACAGCTGTTCTTTACTAGCGCAGCTCACCTGCTGAATGACAGTAGACATATTCAAAGGTGTGTACATCAATATACAAGTGGATTAAATAACATATAAATATCGCAGTATAGAAAACATGCTCTTAACCTTTTCATGTCTAGTTTTCATGTCTAACATTGATATTCACGTTTAACATACTCTAAACAAACAACATATTAACGCTCAATGCCTCAACGTGACTTAAAGTGGCATTCTGAGTTTTATTCATCGTACCCAGCCACAGGGTCAACCGCACTTCATGGCTGAGACGAAGGCTGTCTTTGCATTCTGAGATCTCAGGTGGGCTTTAAAAGGTTTTAAAAGTGACACTGTTACAGACCTCATTTTTTTTTATTTAGTAACTGGTGTACAAGAGTAGATCAGCTGCATCGTGAGTTACAGATCTGAATCAGAATCTGCATATACACCACATGAACGTCTTCTGGTGTTACCAGGTTATGCAGATCAGTTTTTTTGCAAAACATATAGAGTTATGAAAAGTGGAGAATAATATTTAAGGAGACCAGTAAAGAACAATGTGGCAAATTTGCACTAGTGTACAGTTAAGTTTCTCTTGTAAACTTCGTATGAATAGTATATTTTTGTTGGTTTGTAAGTAATATCGCAAGATGGACCATTTGCTCAGTTGAATGAAGATAATATTGCAGGTCAGATACAGTGCATTTTGGGTCGCCTTTAGGCTAGTAAATAGCTCTACTACCTGATTACAGAGTGTTGGTGCAGAGGGTACGTATAATATTTTGTTCCTCATTGTATAAGAACTTTATAATAGGCCATTGCATTATTGTAGGATATCAATGTAACCAAATCTAATTAAATACAAATATTGGGATAGTAATGGGGATCAATATGGGCTCTCTAACAGCTTAATCCAGCCATGGTTTTGTGACTAGAGTGACCTTTCATGTCTAGTAGTCAGCAGTAACCGCCTATCTTCTGCCCCAAATTACTAAAGATGTCAGAATAAATTAAATGATCATAGACGAGTAGTCTACAGACATGAATTGCTGGGTTACATCTACAGTGGATACGTTTCTGTAACAATTACTCTGAAATGGCCTGCTTGTCAAGTTAATTCACAGAAGGCTGAAGATGCAATGCAGATATATGACAGTCATATAATGAAATACCAGCTCCCCCTACTGTATACATTGTCCCAATGTACATTTCAGGCATTTAAACAAACTCCATTCTTTTTTGTTTTGTTTCATTTAACTACCTTTACATGTTATGTAAGTTATGTAAGAGCTGTTCATTGATCAAGTTATTTTACTATCCTCCTGCTAGATGGACACGTGCCCTGTGAGTTTGTTAAAAATGGGATTGAGGGTATTATATTTGTATTGCAGTTAAATGTAGGTAGGACAAAACTTTACTAAAAACTAAAGCGCAGCCGTGGTGCGCTGATATACTCCTTGTAGTGTGTACGCGCAATAGATTTGTGCGTGGAAAAAAAAACAGGAAATTGAATAAACTTGGTGACGTCATTCGTGAGCGCCTGCGCTGGCCTTCGAAATGGGCTCGAATCCTTAGCCTTGATTTCTTCAATTGTCCCTCTGCATATCAACTTTTTACGAGGAAAAGCCTGTTCGCGATGACATTTGGAGGTACGTCTACAACACGAGACAAAGCAGGGACATCTTTGATAGGCATTCGGCGCATTGCCATTCTAGTTATGAGCAGATGTGAGTCGAGCAAGACTAGTCAGTTCATGTAGCTTAGTGGTGGCTGCGTTAGCCATATAGCTAACTAGCCGGAACCTCTGGGCTGGTGCCCAGTGATACATTCTGGTGATAACTAAATGGCCTCATGTGACATTAGCTACCATTTCAACTCAACATCCCTGTTTAGTGTTGGTGTGCGAGGTGTCATGTTGTTACTTTACTGTTTTCACGGCAAAATGATGACTCCCAAGTTGCTAGCTAACTTTAGCTAAGTCAGCCACTAGCTAACGGTAAACAGTTACTTTTAAGTGTAATGTAGCGGTACATTTATAAAGCAGAGGTTTCCTATCTAGTTCTGTTTAGGGGTTTATTTCAGGAAGTACGTTTACTGAGTTTTCTGCACAACTGTGCTTAGTGAAACCAGGAACCCACTCGAGTCTGAATCATAGACTGACTGTTAAAATAAAAAAGAATAGAAAGAAAGAGCTGTTTAAAGTTAAACTTATAAGTAAACCTGCTTCCTGGAACACGCCAAAGAACTTCGATTAGTGTTTGCTCAAGATTAATCCATATGTTTGTTTACCTCTGTTGAACCAGATGGGACTTTACACTACAACCTTAACACTGGGTAGTTTAAAAAAAAAAAAAAAGGAACTTAGTGGCTCAGTCACAGCTGTACTGGAGCACGTTTTTCCATTGTTATGTTAGAATTTAAGTACAGGCAAACCAAAAGGTAATGGTGTCAGTGGTCAGAAATGAATTTGCTTGCTCGTTGTAGGGTGAAGTATTTGTAGTGTACTTATTTTTTATACTGGAATTCTATCTTGCAGATCATGATGAACCACAGCTTAGTTTCCTGCATAGTATTAGGAAAAGATATACACTTACTGTCGTGGTGAATTGTGACAATTCAGATGTTGGGGGGGCTTATGAAGCATATCGGAAAAGTCTATGGTGTTTAAGCTTCTTAAACCCTACTGACCCACGGTGGTGAGTCATTTTAAAATCATTAAGAACTTGATGTTAAATCTTAGTAAAGATTCCAGAGTTTCCAAATATACCTACTATGTCAGGCTGAATTGTGAATGCTGAATATTCAGAGTAAATTATGCTCAAGAACTTAAAATAAAATCCATTTGATGGAAGGATACAGCCAAAAAAACACTGTATGTAAACATTTTTCAGCTTTGAAGAAGAGCTCAAGCAGATAAAGAATATATACATTATAATACTGTCACAATTTCCACACCTTAAAGCACCTTAAAGGGGAAATAAAAGGGAAAAACTGGATGTAAACGCCTGAAGGGGTGTGAATTGGCAGTTCAAATCACAGGTCTAATGGGCGACTCATGATATTATAACAATTTGTTGCCCTTGATTACAGTACATTCACTGTACAGGCAAGTCTGCAATATGTGGTATAGTTTTCCACAAAATATACAATTCTGTTTAACAATAGAGGAAAACAAACAGCCAAAATAACTAAATATGTTTTTAAAAAGCAGCAATAAATCACAATTTGTCATTATTCCCTGAAATATAGCGTAATGTCAGTTTCTCAGCTGTGATGAAATGGTGTGTACTAAAGTGCATGTAATCACTCTTTTTAACAGACTCAGCAACATTAACATCTGAGCAATCATTCAAATGTCAAACAGCCCTAATCTGGCAAAAGGCCAAACTGCCAGAAACATTCTATGTCAATTTCTGCCCCTAGAGTGTTGGCACCATTAATGCTTTACATCTGTGGTTCACAACACAATCTGTCAACTAAAGATTGGATAATTTTATTGTTTTCTTCTAATTTGACATGCATATTTATTTTAGCTTTGATGTGATGAGACAGTATGCAACCTGGGAAAAGAATGGAATTGTGCTTATAGATCCTTTTGTTTGTTTGTTTGTTTTGATGTTTCCAGGTGAATTGGCAGACAAGGTCAGCCAGGTGATTTTAGAACTGGTTCCTGTGCGGGCTGACTGGCTTGCAAGTTTCAGTTCCTGTGCAGTATAGTAAAGCTACTTGCTTGGTCAGAGGATCGCAATGAAACCAGTTCAGGAGCGCAACCAGGAGTGCCTGCCTCCTAAGAAGAGGGACCTCCCAGTCAGTAACAGCAGTGGAGCTGGAGGGACAGGTGGAGTCGGAGGAGGAGGAGGTGGTGGTGGCGGCGGCGGCAGTGGAGGTGGCAGTAGTGCTGGTGGTGGTATTGGAGAAGATGAAGTGGTTTCCATCCAGAACTCTGCAGCCAACAGTGACACTCAGGGAGGGGCCCCATCTGGGGAGTGGCTGCGAGCTCAGCCAGGGTTTCATTATGGAGTGGATAATACTGAAGGCATACCAGCGATGCCCATTGACCAGTACAGTATGCTCTACAAAGTGGCTCTTCCATCTGTTACGTACTCGTCTACTAGTCTTCACCCAGTGTTAAGCCACATCTCTCCAGCCTATACTGTACACTCTCCTCTCCTGCAGCATCCAGGCCTGTCCTATCCTCCTCTTGGTTATGCCCAGATCCCTCATTCCTCTCTCCAGTTTGTTGGTTCCCCTTATGCAGCAGTACCTTATGCTCTACCCCCTGGCTTTGTCCCAGGATCATTAATCTCTCCCTCAGGCACCATTCCTCAGCCCCACGCTGTGTCCCACCTTATTCCCTATCCATCTGTCATACAGGAAGGTGTTGTTTCTCCACCTCCCCAGTCCCAGGTAGCTGCTCATACCTTTGCCAAAGTTGCAGCATCCAGCAGTGTCCCACTGATGCTGTCTTCAGAGCAAGCTGTCCAGCAGCACCTTGGTACTGTAGGAGTCCTGTCTGCAACAGAGCTCAGCTCTCGGGGGATGCCGGTCTTCTACCACCCTCAGGGCACCAGGGCTGCCACTGCAACCAGAGACCCCCACAGTGCCCAGCAGGAGAATGAACCAGAGATAAATGGAGGTGATAAAGAGCAGGAAGCCAGAGAGGTTGTACTAGATATGGCCTACACTGCCAGAAATGCACGTCTGCTGCAGATAGCATCCAGCTCTGCAGCACAGGAGCACAACCAAGACAGAGGCCTGCAGAACCGAAGGCTGGAAGAGAGGAGCTCACCTGGCCAGCGCAGCACTCCAGACAGCGACCTGGAGGTAGGACACCGATGGCCTCCTGAGACTTATGTTTTCCTGTTAGTCTGAGTATTCTCAACTTTTAGCAGTAAACTGGTGATGGAAGCATTCATGTAAATAAATGCAAAACCCTTTGACATGGCAGGAGTTAAAGATGGAGAAACCAAATAACTTGTTCATTTATGCCCTTACCCTACTTTCTTTAAAGTTTCCCCAAGTGTGCATATGTGAATGAAAAGACCACTGATGAGGAAAGACGTTTCACCTGATACAAAGTAAATTAATAATTATTCAACATGGCAAGCCGTGGCATTGCCAACATTTGTGGTGCAACATTTTTGAAACAGTGCTCACGTTGATGATGGAACAAAATATCTTTTAAGATTTCTGTAGACCGAAATTCAACATGGTAAAATATGTAACGCTAAAAATGAAACGCGATCATACGCTTTTTCAGAAGTTCCTGGCTTTACATGAGTACTCACAGGAGTCTGCTTTTGGTGTGCGTGTAAATGTAGTTACAGTAGTCATAGTGATCTGACCTTACTGTACCTTTTGGTATTTTCGTCTTAAGTCATTTTTAGAGAAATTTTAGTAGCCTACATTGTTAAATGTTTTGAGAATGTCTATCTGTGTCTTAATTGCACACAATCTTGCCTCAGTTTTTCCAAGTCTTAATAGCATGTGTTAATTTTAGACTTCTTCTTTAATTGTGTGCTGCGGGCAATCACCCACAGACAACTGCAACGTTGTGCCACAGCTATACTATTTGTGGTTGCATGGAAATGCTCAGTGAAGTCCTCAGTGCTTCTTTTGTGATATTTTGCAGGCGGAAGGAAGTATGTTGACTCAATATTATTATTATTATTATTTTTATAATAATAATAATAATAATAATCCACTTATTTGAACCAACCAAATAAGGAGAAATACTAACGATAACAAATTAAAGCCACAGCGAGTATCTCCAGACTGTCTTGTTATCTTAGGAAAATGTTTTAACATAAGGATAGTTGATGAGAAGCACGGCATTAAGGCATGTCACCAGGCTTGAGTGATGAGATTAGAGTTAAAATGTTTTTATTTACTGAGTCACATGGACATTTTATATTTGCATGCTGTAATTCAGGCTGCTGTGCGAAAACATTTTAATGTCTTGTTGGAAATTGTGTCACATGAAATTTGTCTAACACTCAATCCCTTAATCAACTTCCAGGTGCAGCAGGCGGTTGGTCGTTTGGCTTCCTCTAGCCAAGGTGGTAGCGGAGTGAGGAAGGAGGTCTCCTTTGCTCCCTTGAACCTCTCTCAGGGTGCCCAGAGAGCCAGAGATGTCCATGGAGAGAGCACAGGTGTAATTTCCTCTCGGGCCATGTACGCGGCCCAGCCTGTGAGTTACAGTGACCCCAGAGTGACCGGTGTCCAGCAGCCAACAGGACAGCCAGGCCATGCTGTCATGCTTGCCAATGGGCAACCAGTTCTAATCCCCTTGGAGTACCACCTACAGCATCAGCCCCAACCACCACCACAGCAACACTACCCAGGACAGGCTAATCACTCCTCAGTCAGCCATGCCTCCACTAACATGGCCTCCCCTAACCTAAGCTTTAAAGCCTCTGATTCTTCAGCCAGAGTGTGCCTCTCTGAAAGGGCGGAGCAGACCATAGCTCAGCAGCAGCTCCCCCAGCAGCCTCCTGTCCAGCCTACAGCAGATGTCACACAGGCCTTGGCTTCAAGCCTCACTCCTGCCCCGGCTCCCTGCAACCCATCACATTTCATGAAGGGGGCCATTATCCAGCTGGCTACTGGGGAACTGAAACGTGTGGAGGACCTGCAGACTCAGGACTTTGTGAGGAGCGCCGAGGTGAGTGGGGGGCTTAAGATAGACTCCAGCATGGTGGTGGACATCCGTGGAAGCCAGCAGAGACCAGGTCTTGTGTCGCTCCACTTTACTGTGGGGGAGCAGCAGAGCAAAGTGACCATTGATGTGCCCCCGGAGCACCCCTTTTTTGTATTCGGCCAGGGCTGGTCATCCTGCAGCCCTGAACGCACAGCCCAGCTGTACGGCCTGGCCTGCCATCATCTGCAAGTAGGAGATGTCTGTGTGTCCATCACCCTGCAGCAGCAGCTACAGGCACAGCAACAGAAACAGCCACAGCACCATAATTCACAACAACAACAACAGCGGAATCTGTCCAGGACGTTGAGCAAAACCAACGCTACATCAGGACCTGGTCACCAGCTCATGGGGCCTCCTGCCCCTCAGCTGTCTCGGCCTCAGTCTCATTTCAGGCTAGACCGCATCCACAGAGAAAGACTGAGGGATGGAGAAAAAGATGTGGTTGATAAGGAGGAAGCCACACATCTTGGTGTTGTTGGGCACACAGAGTCGCCCGTCAGACCAAGTAGGACCTCAGCAGAGTATCCAAGGAGCCAGAGCAGTTGCCACTTGCACACAGAGGGCTCTGCCTTTGCAGGGGCAGGGATGGGAGCAATGCAGGCTGCACTAGGTGCTTCTCAGAGACGCTGGTCTTCACCTGGCCTCCAAAGATACAATATGAAGGGAGACGAAGGGCCACGCCCTCAAATAAGCACCTCCGGCCACACAAGGCCCTCTTTCATCCCCCAGGAGGTCAAACTGTCCATTGAGGGGCGCTCTAATGCAGGGAAGTAGCATCCTATTTGGTAGCAACTATAGAGGAGTCTGCCACAAGTAAGAATGAGTCTGACAAAGAGAGAAAAGGGGGGGGGGGAATTGTGCGAATGTAGCCTCAGAATGTTTGAGATTTTGCACACCTAAAATACACAGAAACATAAGATCTTTGTCTATTCGATGAAGGTCTGGTTTGGTTGTCACTTAGCCAACGGACACAAGCCTGTGATTTCCCAGCCAGCTGAGGTCTGACAGGGACATGAAAATCTGAGTAGAAAGTATGTAGCTGATGAAATGCCTATCATAGTCCTTACACACTGCATTTGACACACTCCCTCCCTCCTTTGTCGCCACTTCCTCATGCCCATGCTTGGAGGTTACCATCGCATTCAGGACACTCTTGCTTCCTTTTTGACCAAACTGTCTCTTTGGAAGACCACGGACTACGAAGAATGTGTTTGTAGCACAGTGAAGTTACCAACTCTGCAGGTTCTGATGTATTACAAAGATCACAGCCAGTGATCCATTCCTAAGATCCTGTTTCCTTCAAAAGCATTTACCCAAAAAAAGGAGAGTGGAGTTGCTGACATCAGCAGCTGCTGTGGCGATGTTGGCACTGTCAGTCTATGTTACATTACGCTTCTCCGGCATTCTACATCTTGTCAGCCAAGATACTCTCTCGGTCTGCAAAGAATGGGATCCTCTCTCAAGCCAAGTGCGGCATGTCCAGCTTCTCTTACAATCATGTACAATAGTGATAAATCAATCAGTCTGTCTGTTAAGCAATCAGTTTCCACTCCCAAAAAAAACAAAACAATCTGCTATCATTACACACTGGTTTAGGCTCAGGGCCCCCTAACGTGTGTGTTCTTTCAAAATTTTGCAGATTTGAATAACGCTTTGACCTCTATGATAACTAGAGATATCTTGCATTCCAGTATCATCGGTGAGAATTTCCATCACTTAGTGTTTAACCTTTTCCCATTAGAGAAACCTCTCCCATCCCTCCTCCTCCTCTCTATACCTCAACGCTTCCCCAACCAGACTGGTGACTTTTGATGCAATTTTTAAAGAGCGTAATTAACGGAGGAGGCACTGGCTGGTCATCACCAAAGCCACCTGCGAGAATGAACCAGAGAGACATTGCCACATCTCATCACTGGCTGCAGGTCACTTTAGCGACGGAAGCGTTCTCTTTGCTCATTTACCAAATTAAAGCAATAGTTCTTTTTACAGCACGCCGCTGTACTGCTCTCCGCCAGGAATCTCTCGCCATGTACCGTTTTATATCATGTAAGGTATGAGATCTGACCCCTCTTAACCCTGATGTTGTGATGCACTACACAAGCAGCGCATGCCTTTTTGAAACCTTTTGAAATCATTGTAGATGAAACTACTTTGATTCTCCATCTCACTGATGATATTTTATCTTATATGGATTTACTCAAATGCATCTCCAAGAAAGGCTTGACTCTAAGTTGTGATCGTTATCAAGTTATCTTCCGTTCCGTCTTTTGTTTTAACGTACGCTGTCCCTCGCTTTTGTGACAGGATATACTTTATCCAGTGCATCTTATGATTGTCTTGTGTTGCACATAGAAAATGTCACTCAATGATGGCACACTGACCTTGTTGATAGGAATCACAGTACAGTAGATGTTTGGGGGTTTTTTTAATGAAGGGAATATGTTTGAAGTATTGTTGGTGTTTTTGTGGTGAGAAACAAAACTGACTTTCATTTTTCAACTCTGTTTACAAATTAGCCAAGATGAATGCTGCAGTTTCGTCCTGACAGATTTTTATCCTTGTCACTGAAATCCAAAAACCCAAAAGGGTGAAATTAAAATTAAGTGCAATTACACCACACATAAAATCATTCAGAGGTTTATAATCACACGGCATTCCTAACACAGACATTTCCATAAGAACGTGGGAATCACACCGTACCAGGTTTCTTTTTTCTTTTTTTTTCTGTCATAGACCTTTGGACTTTGGCAAAACATTTGATCACATTTGAGGATCTCATGCATTACCAGTTACATTTGCTTTCATTGGCTGCGCTCAGACAGGAGGATCAGCTGGTTACATGGTTGTCAATTTTGTGTCTGACTAATGTGTCGGTGCTGTAACCGAGACACGATTTGTCTGTTTATCTGTCCTCTTCAACTCTCTTAACTTTTACGTTGAGTAGAGCCTTTAACTCCTCATCGTCAGACCCTCTGTCAGCAGCTAGAGGGGTATCAGATAGTGACCTGAGCTGGGGCCAGTAGACTCTCACCTTCAGGCACTGTCACTATGAGCAGCTTTAAAGGGTAGGTTCACATTTTTGTCTGCCTTCTAAATTCCCATGTGTCCATAAAGAGTTATTGGTCGTGGTAATCCATACAGGCCACATAAAGATTCCTTCCTGATGCTATTCCCAGTGTAAGAGAGATGGTACAAAATCAACAGTCACAGTTACACAAATCGACTGCGTATCTTCCAAACTTAATATTGTGTTGTAGTACACAATTCACGCTCTTTAGCAGGGGTGGCCGCTAAAAGCATGGAGCTGCTCCATCCCATCACTTTAAGCTGGCATCATGTCAGGAAGGGATCTCTTCACGGAGGAATGATCACGACGACTAATAACTTTCAGTTAGTGTTGTGTTGAACCTGGACCCGAAATAAGAAAATCTGTCCTTTTTTTAAAAATGCTTTGTGATGGGAGATCGCCATTCAGAAAATATTTTTACCGCATTTAAGAACACACATTACCATCAGAAACTCACCACCCTGAGTTCTTTCTTTCATGCTGTAAGCGATATATATATATATATATATAAACTACCTGAAAACATTTCAAGTAGTCTTGGCGTTTTCTATGCAGTAAACTCAGTATTGTACCCTTCATTGTCTTAAGTACAGCTCTCTGAAGTGGTAGGGAAGGTTGGCTGATGCAGTCATTTTACATTGATGTCTGGTTATAGGATCTTTGCTTTAAATAACCTGTTTTTATAGGAATACAAACCAGTATTTTGCTTTACTACTTTCTATTTTTTGCTCAGCAGTCCCAATCTTCCTACTGCTGAGTCACAGATCAGTAAACTTTGTCTTCGTACGATGGCACACAGCCGGAGCCAAATCACTCAAGACGAGCGTCACATAAATTTCACGTGTTTGTCCTGCATTATGGTGGCACAATCGCCAAGCCACTTCAGCATTGTATTCTAGGTCAAGATGCATTTGATAGGATTTAAATGGTGCAAGCAGTGCCACCTGTGACTTTACCTCCTGTTAATCCTCACAGCAAGACCATCGTGTGCTACCATGAGCCTTTTTGGGTTTTTTTTTTTGCCCTCTGCTCTTAGCAGTGTGCCACGTTAAGCAGGAAAGCTCCACTTCTACCAACATGTACGATGAATCTTATTCACATCACTGATTGTCTGTTGCTGTAAGTAATTGCACTAAACGCCCTCCTTTACAGTATTGTAAAATGAAAACTGTTGGTAAATTGAAGAGTTTCAAAATGTAAAGCACACAAAATCATGGAGAAATGGCAGGTTGTGTGTTTCTGTAGTTATTTTTTTGTATAGATAACTTTGATGATGCTTGTCGATAATGCCTTAAATTCTGCTTTGTACAATGTGTAACATTGAAATAATGGAATAATGCTTGGTGTTCCCTTTTCAGGCTGTACAAGAGCAAATCAGAAATGTCCAGCCTTGACACTCTTGACATGCGTACGAGCAGAAATCCATATTTGCATTTCTCAAAGGGTGACAGTGAATTCTGTTTGGGCCCCAGACGGTTCGAGCATGAAATTTGAAATGAAACTTTTTGTTTGTATTTTATCTTTTTGTCTTTTTTCCACGATCTATTCCGTTACATTTTTAATACACTCTGTGTGCTCATACTTACCTTTTTAATTCCCGTTTTTCCAATGTGTGGGAGTGAAGTAAATGGGAGCTCTTCTCTGCACTTTTTTTACAAGATGATGCCAAGCATGGGCAATTCATTAATTCCATTGTTTTCTTTTTTTTGTTTATTGTTGCACAAGATCGGTAGTTTTTTAAAGAAAAAAATTATCCCTTGAATTAATGGATTGTGTTTGGCGTCTTGTGCTTTGCCCCACGGTCTCTGGACAACAGAAAGTGGGTTTGAATAAATGGAGACAGACAGGCTGCATAAATCAGATAGCTTTCCATTGGTAGTAATGTAATGGTTTCTTATGTTTTGTGACGTTGGCAGTGGGGATTTTTACTTTCTGTGTTTGAACTACTTCCGCTCGTTTGATCCAATATTGAACTTCAAAGGTGAACTGAGGACGGTTTAGGCATTGTTGATGTCGAATAAAATCAGGAAAACGAGAATGGTTAAAAGTTTTAAAGACGTCTGTATTTTCAGATTTAACATTGTACTTTCTTGGCACAAGGTGTGATGTGTAACTATGTAAAAACAAAACAAAAAACAGCATCTTTTTTTTTTATGCCTAAATCTGCAAAATATATGCAATGATGTAAATGTAACATTCAATCCTCAAGTATAATCCAGGTTGTATGAACTTTGTATAGTGAGTTTTAATATCGTATAGCCGTACCAATATGTATTGATCTTTATCAGAAGCCTTAGAGTTGTCGACCGAAAGTGCTCCCTTAGAATACCCTACACCTACCTGACTTTAACAAAGCATTAATATCTCTATTTTGTTGCATTTTTATTTGTACCGTTTTTGAATAAAATAGATTTGTACTGTATATTTGTACCTCTCTGTGAACTACTTAGGGCGGTTTTTGTTTTTTGTTTTGCTGTTTTAATTCTATGTACTTTAAGGACACAAAGATATTGTATTTTTATTGTTACAGCTAACTTGGAGACATTGCATTTATCATGTTTGTTAAGTAAACAATATAATATATATATACAAATATAAATATAAACTATTATCCAACTTGTGTGCTGTTTCTTTACTCACATTTATGTATTTATTTTAGTATGTTTTTAGCCTTTAGTGGCACTGAGAAAGTGGTGTGAATAGTCTTGATCTTTTACTAACGTGTACAAGTACACCATTACAAGTCCTGCATTCATATTTGTACTTTATAAGTTCAAAATGCTATAAATTCTGTGGTATGTAAATGTAACAATACTGTAAGTATTTAGTAGTGATTTAATTTCTCAATTAGGTATTCAGTTGCTTATACATTTTAAGTTTGTATGGCTATTTGCTTCCATAAAAAACTAATTTCTATATTTTAAAATTTAATATAAATTAAATTAGTACACAAAACACTATCATTTTGTTAAGTCCACCTACACGTGTCATTTTAAGACAAGACTTCACCATTAAATTGTTACACTCTCCGTTAAACATAAATGAGTATTTGTGTATAAATCAAAAAGGAGGAGGGAAGTGACACGGGACGCTACCATTATAGTAAAGTCAATGTTTATTTCCACATTCTTTACCAGGTTTCCTCACGATCTGTACATCTGTTAATCCAGTAACAGGATGGCATCCCCACAGCGCCATCCACTCAGAATGCATTGATATCGCAGCAAGCATGAATGTTAACCATCTAAGCTCATTCATTTGGCCTTGTTCGGAGAGATTTGTTTTGTAAACATGGACATTGAGAGAATATCCTGATACAATTAATATAGAAACATTTTTTTTTCCTTTTTGATTAAACTAAAAAACAAAAACAAAAAACAGGCAGGCATAAACTCACAGAACACATAAGCTCATATTGAACCATTCTAGGACAAGTGCAGTTTCATGACATGCAGTGCTTACCTAAATCCATACTGTACTTCCTTTGCAATAATATGTCAGACCACAGACGCCAGCAGTTTTCTGTCATTAGTTCACTGTAGGTCAAAGGGGATCACAGCAATTTCAAAGAGCAACCTCTGAGAATACCCAGTATTCATAGTCTGAGAGAAGAGAGAAATAAAAGACACCTGAAGACTTTGTCGAGCACACGGATCTGTCCTTGGTACAGTATGTCATGAGTAGGATGGCAGTGAGACCCTGTTGCTTTCATGTGCTGAACTAGGAAGAGAAAACATCTCAGACGACAAAGTGTCTCTAGAAAAGTCACACAACTGCCTGAAACTGTCATATGATACATCTATAAATGATTCTTATGGAGCAGGGTGTTGTGTCTAGGCTCTGAGCCCTCTCACTGAGTTAAATTGCCTGAGAAGCTAAACTCTTTACATTTGAAGTACGTTTAAATTAAAGTTGCATTCTGCATAGTTTCAGTGGAAAGTGAATTAATTTCCCATTGGAATAAATGACACATCTGTTGCATAGAGGTTTGATGCACTCCTAGAAAAGCCTCTGAGGATGGAACAAAATAAATCCCTGTATTTCTTTCTTGGTTAAATTTGCTGTAACAAACAGCCAGGTAGACTGACCCTCGTCTAGGAGTGACTCAAACAGAACCAATACTTGTCCTTGTCTTGGACATTCTTTGAGGAATATTTCAGAAGCCGCTCGTTTGACACTAAATGTTTGCATCTGGAGAAGTGAAGTCAAGGAAAAACTTGAGGTAACCTTGCAGGCAGGAAATGAAACAAGGGATATCCAAACATGGCCTCGAATTTAAACATTAAAACAATTTTATACCACTGACGGTAAAGAAAGAACCCCGAACATTTTCACAAGACAAATATATTCACATCATATTGCATAAATATGTGCTGGAATGAGGTTAATGGATACAGGTTAATAGAATCTCTCTCCCAGTATGGGCTGTATGTGTCATGAAGTTATCCCCAGTGCTCAGTAACGAATGGGAATAAAACAAAACAGGGACATGTGTTTAAAATGAGTTCCTGCCACATGAATCAATAAATAATCTTGCCTCAATTCTGCTGACAGAGGATATAAATGAAATACAGGTTAAATACAGTATACTGAAGGTACCGCAGCCTTACGAAGCATGTGAAGATGTGCTACAGAAATGGCATTATCTGTGTATGATCCTTTATATAATAATAATAATAATAATAATAATAATGATAACAACAACAACAACAACCCGCTTTTATGTTGTAATTGACTCATTATGAGGAAAACAGATGTCTTTGCCAGCAGAATTCAAGTAACGTGACAAATTCTGTTAAGGAACAACAAGTAACATATTAGGATCTGTTTCATTGTGACCACTTAATGGACCATTTCAGCACAATATTCCTTAATGTGATAAGCCCAAAATATATAATAAGAGGTAACTAATGTATTGTACAGTACAATAACAGCAGCACAGACTGGAGCTTTATGAGCCAAAGAAAAGCTCTGTAAAAACAAAATGACATTGGCAAATGTTTCAGAGTGTAACAATGTAGGAAAAAGAAAACAGACAAAAATATTGGCAAAGAGAATGTAAAAGAGGCCAAATGCGTTATGTTGTCCAACTCAGGAGATGGCGGGGGGGATGTTGCTTGACACTGTTCAACAGGACAAAACATTCAGACTTTATCTGTTAGGGAACATTAGAATCAAACCTGGGAAATACAGAAACTGGCGTGTTTGTAAATCAGTTGTTCTAGTGAATGTTTGTGTCCTACTAAAAAGTGCCCGAGTGGTAAATGCAAACACAAATAGTGGAAAACAACCTGCATCCTCTGTAGTAGTGTACAGTATATATTGAGCTTTGGAAGCTTGGAGGTGGAACGCATTAAGCCACGAGACAGAGGGCGCGACCACTGCGCCAGCTGAGGTAGAGGTTTGACTGAATATGAACTTCCCAGGGACCCACAGTGGCAGCTTGATGAGAGAGGTGTAGCTACCGGTAAACCCGCATCACTGGGCTGGCGGAGTGGACCAGAAAGGAGGGGGCTGTAGCTACAAAGTCCCCACTCCTGACACTGAAGGTCCATGTGCAAAAAGACTTTGTTTTTCCCCCTCAAAGGAAGTATAACTGCTCCTACTAAAATGAACTGTGTTAAATCTGCTAGCCCACTGACGAACAGATAAATCTCTTTACAACATGCTTTTATGTCATCATCCATACAACATGAAACATTCTCAACCCTGTTCCCAAGGTTTCCTAGACTGTAATAAATTAGAAATTGAAGTAGTTTTTGCTGTATTTAACAAAGCAGTTTGTGTGTGAAGCTGTTCGACACAGAAGAGGCTGGAAGTAAACCAGCTAGACATGGTTCACTGTGACCACGACAGCCTGGCGGCAGTGTGCAGACGTTAGTGATGCTGCTAGAAGCCCATTAGTTCCCCCCCTCTCAGTGGCCTGGTCCAGTCAGGGCAGCTTCATAAACAGACCGTTATCAATGGAAGGGACAGGCATGGGGCAGGGGAACTGAAAGAGACTCATGTCTGCTGTGAGGGCAGCCATCGCAGCAGGATCATGCTCTATCTGTGTCCTCAGAGCAGGATCGATCTTCTCCAGCCGTCGCTTGATCCTCTTCGCCTCCCTCTCACGGATCAGCCTGGCCTGCCTCTTCTCCGGCGTCTCGTTGGCCCTCTTCAGACGCATGGCCTCCCGGTCTCTCTGCAGCCTGCGCGCCCGCTGCTCCTCTGATTCCTGCATCCTCTGCATGCGCTTGGCCTCGCGGTCCCGCAGCCTCCTCATTTCCCTCTCGTTGTCCGTCTCACACGCCCGCTTGTTCTTCTTTGCGGTGCGCTCACGCTCTAGACGCTGCAAGCGGGCCTCCAAGGGTTCGTTCTTCCTACGCAGAGCCCATTTTCGCATCGGCGACTGGGCCTCCACCAGCTGCTGATAGGCCATGCAGCTGTTGCACACCAGCAGCACTCCGGCAGGGTACACCGGCATGGGGCTCAGGATGTCAGGGATAGGAGGGAGGCTTGAGGACGAGGAGTTAAGAGCATCAGGAATAGAAGCGAGTGATGGCCCTTCAGAGAGGAGGCTGTCGGGTAGTGAGGGAAAGGAGGGTCCTTGGTCAGAGCCTGTGCATGGTCCTGGGCCTGAGCATGGTCCAGATCCTGGGCCTGGGCCATGACATGGTCTGGGGCCATGACACTGGCTCGAGATGTGGCCTGGTCCCTGGCAGGTACGGTGGGCTTGACAGAGGTTGGGGTTGAGGTCAGGTGCTTGACAGGGGCGAGGGCCCTGACATGAGCTGGGGCTGGGACCTGGCCCTTGGCAGGAGCAAGTGCCGGGGCCCGGGCTGGACATGGGGCTGCTGGAGAGGGACATGGAACAGGTGTCCCGTCCACCGGTGACATCCATCCTGGTTGTGTCGAGGACGTCCTTAAGCTTCTCCCTGAGAAAAGACACCATATTAAATAGCTGGTCAGTAATACGTCCCCTTATTTATGTCCGCAGGCGTTCCCAGAAGCATCAGACCTCGGACACGTTTTCTCCTTAATCTGACCTCCTGACAGCTCTTCGGTAAGGTGACTTTTCCTTCACTGGTGAAACTATGGCCGTGTAAAGCACAATTCTACATGTAAACTGCTTAAAAGTGGATGTTATTCCTTAACTGAACTTTTTCTTCCATTTTAAATGTAGTTTTCCTGTTTAGCTCTCAAGACACACACCTGGGCACCTGCACCTCCTGTCAAATGCTAGATGCATCAATTTTTTATATGACCCCTAAAATATTCTGCTTGCAAAAGGATGACAGTGCAGGGTAAAACACGGATATTTTCGTGGCAATTAACACTTTTCAGTTGCCTGTATGGTCACACGTTTTAGCTGTATTTATATCAGTTGATTTTGGCTTCATCTGTCAAGCTGCTATGATTGACATGACTTGAAACTATTTAGTCCAGTGCTTTAAAAGTTACATAGTTACGCAAGTTACAACATAAAATACGTAGTTAGTGTTTTTCAAAACTTACAGTAACACCTGATTCTGCCATCTTTTTTTTCTCCACTGCTTTTCCACTGCTTCTCACCATGTTTCTCCCTCTACTATGTATCGCGACCTTGCCTGTGCCGTTTCAATGTAAGACGTATTGGTAGTTGCTAAGCAACATGCAAGTTTATTTCCATTAAATCTGTCATTCCAGTACTAATTTTATTCTTCCATCATGTTCTGCATCTTAATCTCACACTCCAAGAACCGCTGCTCCACTGTGTTCGAGTGTGCTGCAATAGAGACATATGTTCTCTAGATTTTCAGCCTGTACAGTGCACATCTTGTGATACATTACGTAACATATGCTTCTTTGATATTACATTAAATACATAATTTGGGGTTTAAATTGTTACTTTGTGTATAGCTAAATCTTTTAATATAGAAGTGAATTTTGTCAGTAATTTTGCCTTTGATAAGTTGTACATATTTGTGTTACTCTCGTATTTTTATGATTATTATTTTATATTTCATATTTATTACTAAGATACACAGTATCCATGGTAACAATCCTGTTATAAAGTCCATCACCGGCGGGAACAAATCAGACTGGGCTTGTATCTCCCAGGTGAGTGGTTGACTGTTCAATGAAAACCTGTAAATATCAACGATTAGCCTATCAGAGAGAGACTAAATAATAATCTATGTGTACTAATTTATCTGAATCGGTAGTGTCTTTGTGTAATGTGTACATTTTTAAGAAGTCTTGGACCGTTGGCCCTATAATTTGTCAGTTAATGTTTATTTAGATTGGCTACAGAAATCATTAATTTGTATTGCAAATTTCCTTTGCTTATGATTTTCCTTTATACTGAATAGCTTTACCGAGACCGGGCTTGTATCCCCCAGATCCCGAACTGCTTGTGAGCAATAAACCATCTGTGAATCGACATCGGAGCCATTTGTGTCTCAGTGTTGGAGTTACCTACTGTAGCGGTCAGCTGTTAGTCCATCCACATCATAAAACACAACGCAGAGACTATTAGCTGTTACCACTATCAGCAATGTTGTTTTATAAACTGTAATCAAGAGTAGATATACCCTGGTTACAATTACACCACCTTGTTGGATGTACAAAAAGACCTGCAATTTCTGACTTAAATTAGTTTTTGTTTTTTTTATTTCACTGCACTTCTGCCAAAATCATTTTCTGACGTTCTGTGAGGAATTCAACAGCACTATTTAAAATAGTTTCTCTTGCTGAATCAGTGATGTCTGCTGACTGTTGGGATCGGTTATAGGTTACTGAACGCTCAGATCCTGTTTGAAAGGTGAATAAAGAAAATCAGGAATTTGATCAGTAACAAAACAGAAAAACGCTGAGGTGAGCACTGTATTTTATATTATTCATTTTTTATGATTTATGATTTGCCTTTTATCTACCTGAAATGTGTGCAAGCAGCTGACTTAACGTCTTGAACATTAAGTCAACTTTAAGCTTCGTTATTGGATCATTTGTTACTAATTTGAAGTAAAACACAGAAACCTTGGGGCCAGCAAAACGCATCTATATCTAAAACATCTGGATACTTCTTCCTTGATCAAGTAACATATAATGAAATCAATGTGCACCAAAGACCTGAGCCAAGAGACACAGCAGCGATGAGCCGAACCTGTTAAAGTTGTTGGTGTCTGTGAAGCGTGCGCCACAGACAGCGCAGTTGGAGAGGCGGTCCTCAGAGTGGATGAGAAGATGCCGCCCAAGCGAGCCAGGCGAACTCAGGGCTCGCCCACACACTGGGCACACATAGCTCTTGGTGTTGCTCATCATAGTCGTGTGCTGTTAAAGACAGCAAAACAAGATAAGAACAAGAAACTGGAGGGGAACAAAAAAAAGAAAAGAAGAAGAGATGTTTAAAAGTACACCATTAATATGAAAAGACGACAACTGTGTACTTGTTGGAGTTTGTTCTCAGAATTTTAAACAGGAACAAAGTGGGATCAACAATAATAGAACAGGGAATTGCAGAACACATGAAACACTCTTCTGCTTGTGTAAATTACAAGAACATAACGATGGAAACATGGCCGTAAAATATTAACGCAATGTAACGCATACAACATATTTTAAACTAGGTGATCAATTAGTCACAAACATCAAATATTGAAAACTATATTTTTATTGTTAGTATTACAAATGCATCTAATGTAATGACTGCTAAAAACAACAATCATAATTGATGGTGGGGGTGTAATTCACAATACCGTACATGCTATAGGCATGCAAAGACAGTAAAAAAAAAATTGGGAGAAAACTTAATGTTTTGTTATTTACTGCTCCAAATGGAACACTAATGCCACCACTACCATATGTGTAAGTGTCAACATAATCAACATAATTGAAATAACAAGTTGACCCAGTTTTGAAAATAAAGTCTATAGGTAAACATTTAATGATAGGACATTTAAAATCGAGTGAAAGGTGTGGATTACTATAGAATAAAGCATAAAGAGCCTGGAAGAAAGAGGGAACCTGCAACCGCAGCATTTTTAAGAGAGTGATCATTTACCGTCAGTAAATATATAATAATCTTCTAAATATTTCACACTGAGTACAATATTTGCATTTGTCTTTTTTGACAGTTGTATTAACTCTTAAACCATCACCAATTAGTTCATGGTGAGGATTTTAATGTGGTGTTTTAGTTAAGTAAACGCTACAAAATGTGCGACTTCCATGCATTTACATGACAAAGTAAACACTAGACTGGCTCAAACAAGTCAACACCTTCTCCCTCAACCTGCATTTTACTGTGCTGATGTGAACGCTACGGGCTTTAAAGGTGATGACCTACCACTAGCTTATTAGAAACAGACTGCAATAAAGGATCTAAAGCTGCTTTATTTTCATGGTTGTCTAATAAATCAGGATAAAACAAAGATTGGGCAAACGTAGACCTCACCTGGTAGACATGGGAGATGAGCTTCTCTGGGCTGCTGAAATCCAGCGTGCAGAGAGGACAAACAAAGTTGATGCCGTGGTCTGCCCCGTCCTCACTCTCCTGAGGAAAACCATGCACCATTAAAACACATTTCAGGGGTGAGAGGGACTGAACTATTGTGAGAATTGTGTGTAATGCTGTTTTATGTTTGTATTTGTACTCCCCCCCCCCCCCCTTGTGTACTGATGCTATTACAAGTGATGTCTAAATGGCTGTTCTATTTTCTGCCCTGGGGTTGTTTTGGGGGATGGGGTTAAGTTCAGTCTCAGCCAAATGCTGACTGTATAAAGTCAATAAATATATGTTTAAAAAAAAAAAGGCACATTTCAGGAGCAAAACCAGTGCCCCATGCACACTACACCGTGCTTGGATATCACATCCACTTTGATATGTATTTTATTCCTAGATTTTTTACACACAATCAATTTGTCCTTATTTGTAGAACATTCATTGTTTGTATCCTGACAAGTGTAAATTAAGTCCCAAACTGAAGCAAAGGCAGAGCGGATTACAAATTCCACATGGTGCAAGCATTTTTTTCTTGCTGGGCCTTTATGGAATCGCTACTCACTTCACACGTTCCCGGCCGAAGCATTTCTGCGAGTGGTATATGGTGTGGAGTGTGTGAATGAACAAAATTCAAACAAGTGCCAGTGACTCACAAACAGCGACATGATGAGGTGTACTGTCACAGATGTGACTCACACGCAAGCTGAAACGCAGAACATTTTCAAACAGAAGGGCTGGGCACAAAACATATTGGCTTCTACCAGAGGAGTTCTGTTCGAGTCTCTTCAATTGAATAGCTTGTCATTTCGCCTTTTCTCAATTACATAGGGTTTACAAAAGTCAAGAGGTGTCACGCCCCACAGACGCAACGCCGAAAACACCTCTTATCTACCAGAATAGGAATATTTTCAAAATGGTTGCTTAACAAGTTTAACAAGTAAAAATGTTAAGTATTTAATATTTCAGCAACTCTTTACATTTTCACACATTTAAGCCAAGGAAAAAGGTGACCATATTAATATTAGATATGTGTCTGTGCACTGCAGTGCAACTACAGTTGAAACCCTGTTTACGTTTTATAGTCTTAACAGATGATCTCATGAAAAGGAAACTGTGAGAGCGTCAAGCATAACTGATATCAGTACGTCCTGTTCCCCCAACAAAGTTCAGTCTGCTATTTTCCCTGTTACATGGGCCTGTACAGTAACTTCAGACTAAACCAGCAGCAAATACTACAGTGTCATACACTCCTATAGCAAACACTAAACACAGAGTGGACATCTACGGTGAATCCAAAATAATATTCACATCAATTTCTGCTTCATGCACAACTGGTGGATGAGGGTTGGGGGAAAAAAAAACCAAACCTCTGGCTATTGAGTTTATCATTTTCACAGCCCACACAAGTCTTACCACAAACACTCCACATATCTCTAAATGGAATGGCACCAACGCAGTGAGGGGCAGATCCTTGTCAATAATTTATCTCTGCACAGTCAAGTTTGTATGTTCATGCCACACGACTGACTGCACAGTACTGCGGCCCATTGTGGAACATATAGGCAGTGCTGGGGCTAATTAAAGCTCAGGCAAAATGTTGTCAAAAGAATGAATCCCATGTTGTTTGATGTGGGTGTCATCCCTCTCACCTCTTTGACTCCCGCTCCTTGTAGGCGGCACTGTGACCTCTTGGTGGTCATGTGGTCGTCGGCAGAGGTATTGGAGGACGAGTCTTCACCGTGGTTGTCAAGGTCACTATCACTGTCTTCTACGGAGGCAAACACAGCCCTATCAATACAAACAGACAACAGAACACAGAGCAGGGCTTACTCTCACTAACACCCCCTCAGTCCGAGGACATCCTACAGAGTCCATCCAACTCCTTCCCTGTCCCGCCATCCTGTACCTGAGATGCTATCCTGCTCTTGGATTTCCTGGGAGTTGTTGCTGCAGCATTCACTGTCTTCGGTGAATTCGTCCCTGCCATCCATGTTAATAGTGTGCTGAAATCCCGTGATGCCTAAAGTGTGGAATGGCCCTGGAAATACACAGACAGCAGCAGTCAGTAAGATAAAGTGTTTCCAGTGAGCACGGTGAACTGGCTGGAGAGAAAAAGTGAGGAGTGCAGGTGGCATACATAAAACAGACAGTCCTATTTTTTTTTTTTTTATAAAACAGACCTTTTTATTTATTTATTCTTTTAATCGATTAACAAGTTATTAATTGGCACTCTTTTTAACACTCTTCTTCTAGTAACAAAGTGGAGTTAAACGAAGGAAAACCTTTGTATCCTTGTTATAAAAACGTGCTGATGTGACAGAGAACGAGTTAATGAATCAAAGAAGTGCAAGTCAAGTTTGCAAATGAAATCGGTGTGACCAGACAAAGAGCTGGAACTAAGCAATGTTTGCAGTTGCATAAATAAATGTGGAGCACATGAATGGAAGACCGAGTTTCACAATTTGGACGGCTGTCTTGCTATGACAATGCAGTTTCCTGAATACCACGAAGCGCACAGGCAGAACACAAGTGTGTCTACAGACAGACAGACGCCATTATGACTGTGCACGGTGGTAGCAGGACCTCTAGTTGAGGAATTGATTTCACAAATAACATGCTTTTTAAAATATATTGATTCATAATATTTTAATATTGGCGCTAAACATGTCAATGTCAAGTCTGTTTTAATACAGAAGCCTCCCCTTTACCCGTATATTGTAACCAGCATGATCGCGTTATCTTCACAGCAACATAGAAAAAAAGCATCTACTGTCATAGCAAACCACAGGAAGGTATTTTTTAACACGTGCATTCATATATAGTTCTTGTTTTGCCCACGCTGGTGAGACACATGAAATGTACCCAGGCCTCTGATGTTTGACCATTTTGCTATTTGATTAAGCACACAATGGTAGAGATCATTGCAGTAATAGAAAATGGCGTCAAAAGTGAAGCCTATGATCGGAACAGCACATTCCACCAAAAAGAGCTCAGTCCCATATAGTAAATAATTGATACAATTCTACACTTTTCTCAAAACTCTTCGGGATCCACTCAAGATGGGGACCACAGAAGTGCCTTTCGCCAATTAGGCTGCTTTCATATGAGCCATCCAACACTGAAACATAATGAATGCCAAGCCAACCAAGCCCACTGACATACGTGCACACACATTAACTTCATTTGCATCCCAGCCCCCACTTTTTCACACACATATACACTCGCAGACACATGCTAGCTCTGTTCCGACAGCCATGCTGCAATCCCACGGGGGAAGCAGCCTGCACTCCGTTCCTCTAGCTAAGTTCCTCGCTACTCTCTCTCTCTCTCAGAACCACCCACACACTGAACAGCCTGGCTCACCCTCTGTCCTCCCTGCATGCATGTAGCTCTGACTACTTCCATATCTATACCATCAGCTCTGAGGGGGAGGATAAAGCTTCATATCATGACAGCCCATATGTGGCTCATTTAACTCTTCGTGATGCCGCTCTTTTGTTTTATGGTAGCCCCGTGGGTTGCAGGATTCTGCGAAATCCCTTCACTTCTCGTATTATTACACTTGACCGTGCAAACCTGTATTTAAAATCGGCAAAACACGGCTTCATTGGAGCCAGTTTTATTGAAAGCTCCTCTGGCATTCACACGCACGAACATCCCACTCCAGATCGCTGAAATTAATGATAGCTTAAATCCAATTTTCTTCCCTTGTGTGCCCTCTCTCCATTAACACAGATCAGAGATGGGAGAGAGATCCTGACTTCAGTTACCTGAGACTGACAGAAGTAATTACAGCCCCCGTCACAATCCTGAGGTACTGCACACACACACTCTCGCTCACTCTGTGTCTGAGGAACACAGAGGTATAATCTTTGAGGAGGTTTCCCATTGTACCATTTTGCAAGTGGCGAGAAGTTGGTATGTGAACACTGTTCGGGCACTTTTCCTGTAGAAATCAAAGCATTCATTAACACTGGTAGAGTGGGTCCGGGTATTGAACTATGAACTACTACATCAAGCTGGCTTCACGGCACATAGCCAATGATTGATGTGTGAGAGATACCCATCCCCCCACTGCTAGGGCTCTGTCTGTACATCTGTCTCTCCTCCCTCCCTCCCTCCCTCCCGCCCCCCCTCTCCTCCCTCAGTCTCTGCCACTGTGATGTTATCTCTGAGTCTGTGTGTCTGTAGGCAGGAGGTGACGCAGTGTCTGACTGAATCCAGACAAAGAGACAAACTCATCAGCCAACAGACACACAGAAGAGGGAGAGGAGAGGGGGGGGGGGGGGTAGCACGCAAAACAAAACAGACAAAAGAGAGAATGCCAAAACTCTACTCAAACACCAAGCAATGGGGGTCCTGTTGAATTCAAAAGGCCCCTCCTTCTCCTTTTCAGCTGTCGTCCCCTCCAAAACACACACGCACAACACGTCTGAAACGGCAGGAAGTGCTGGGGCCCCTGTCTTCCATCCACACACGCACAGGAGGACGAGGATGGTGGGCCAGACATCAGATCAATTCTCACTGATTAACTGGTGACCTACTATCACAAAGACGAAGGTGAAGTGATTATCCATTTTTCTCCATGGAAGACTTTCTCTGGTTAGTTTGGCACCTGAAATTAACCTCAATTCTCCTCTTTAAAAGTAACATTTACATATTTCATATTAGGCTTTTGATCCAGCCACAAGACTACACTGTCACAACGAAAGCAAGCAACAATCGAGCCTGGAGCTCATTTGGGAGAAAATTGGGGGTTTTTTTTTGTTGTTTTTGTTTTTAGCTCTTTCAAAACCAAATTCAGGTGCTTGACAGAAACAGGTGTATGAGGGGGAAAAACAATAAGCTGTGCTTTTCATACTGGATGAAATGCAATAATTATAATAATAATAAATGCAAGTCCAGTAAACAAAAAGTGTAGCTTCTGTATCTATAACCTGCACAGTATTTATTACAGTAAAGAGATTCCAGACTATATGCACCTATATTATTAAACAAAGTGATGTCCGTTTACTGTGAACCTGACAGACACATCCACTTTTCTACATAAAGCATGCACCACCTCCAAACCTAATTAAATTTAATATAATGCTGTTTTTCTTCCTCAAACTCAAGGAGGAACACAAAAAGCTAGACAGACAGCACTGTTGTATTATTGTCTGGAATTCCCTGTGTGTGTGTGTGGGGGGGGGGGCAGCCCGCCTGCCTGTCAGACTGTCTCCCTGCCTGTCTCGTCTGTCAGTCTGTCTATCTGGTCTGGCCCCCTCAGGGGGGGGCAGCTCTGCGCATGCAGCTCATACCTCAGAAGTGAAGACAGGTAAAACAATCAAGGCAAAACAGAGAAAAGTCAACGTACAAACCACAGTGCCTGAACTCACACACTCCAGTGACACAAAAGGAGGTATGGCTTGTCAGTCTAAAAAATGTTTTGGCATTTCTCACAGCATGAAGTGCACTAACTTCTGCCAACATGACACTGTATTAGGCCCTCCTGAGGGTTTTCAGCTCCCACTCTGGGCTCTTGTAGAAGTGTCACAGAGGAGCAAATGAGCTCATTAGCTTGCACAGATTACTGCAGTCTCAAGTGCAAGATGAATTTCAACAGCATGTTTAGAAAGGAGGGCTGCAGCATACATAACTTCAGCAGATTGCACTGGGCAATCCCCTTCGGTGGACTGAGGCGTGTTCAAGAGGTCAGCATACTGTCCACCAAGAAGGGGAACCAGGGGTCAGAAGGCCAAAACAAAACAAAAAAGCACAGAGAGGGACACTAATAGTTTATTCCCACCAGGACATAATAGTGCAGTGCCATTGATGGTATGCAGAAAGGCTCTGCATACAGACAGACAATGTGCCACTCAGAAAACATGGAAGTTCATCAATATGAGAAGATATGTACACATAGGCTTATTGCAGAAAGAAAGAAATTCCAACAACTGTTGTCCTAATGTACAAGGCCTACTACATATCTTGAATAGCTGAGGATTTACTTTGTTTCGCCGATTAGGTTATAAAATGTAAGACAATAATGAAAAATGCTTTCCTAACTTTGCAGAACCCAAGGTGATGTATTCAAATTGCTTATTTTATCTTATCAACAGACCAAAACCTAAAAATATTCAGTTGTCCATCATATATGACAACATCTGAAAAGCTGGAACCAGAGAGTGTTTGGTCATATTGCTTTAAAAGAATAAAATGGCAAAAACCATGAGGTAATATCTTTTCTGCCTATCCACTAATTGTTTCAGCTCTACCATTCTGTATTGCTTTCCTATCTTCTTGTTCTGAAACTGAGATGTCACAGCTAACTGATTTGATGTCATGCAGATCCACAGCGCGAAGTGAAGAAGTAGAAAGGCTTGCCCCCTCCGATTACGGTTGAACAATATGCTAGTTGTGATGAGACGCTAGGCCTGCTTTTGCCTCGACACCCACAACACGTTTTTGCTAAGTTAATCAATAGAAATGACACCTTAGAAACCAGAACCATGGTTAGCCACAAGCCCCGACACAGAGGCTAACTAGAGGAAGGCACTATCGAGTGGCTTCTTCTGAATCACTATACTTGGAAAACACACCAATAGTGATATAAATTACTAGACGCCCAGCATGACACTGAAGGTTTGCACACACTATCCATTTCAAGGTAGCGATGTTTACGAGCCTAGGCGGCAAGACTTTATGTATATGTCAGATCAACGTGACGACTACCGCTACGCATTAAAAATACACCAATCTTGCCGAATTTGTCAAAAATTAACAGCTACTGTTACGTGAGAATATTTGCCAACGATCAGCTCATTTGCATATTTCTTATTTACATTGTACTGTATTTGCACAGGGTTTGATTTCAGTTACTGGGCACGAAGTGTTGCTGTCCACTTCACTTTATTTACTGTGTCTTTTGCTTTCATACACGTGTAACTATGTCAGTATAACTGCTACTAGTTATTGTGGAATAAAAGACAACTAAGAAACCTCATAGGTTAACCAATACAGCCTTCTCACAAAAATGAAAGTGAGATATCCATCACCACTGAGAAGTCAACGCTAACTATTTATAGATATAGTACACACACACACACACACGTATATATATACGTGTGTGTGTGTGTGTGTGTGTGTGTGTGTGTGTGAATCCATTACACGCTACAGCGGACATGAAGGAATGAAGGAAACACTGTGAAACACTGTTAATGCAAGTAGCTACAGAAACAATAATTCAACACAAGACAACCAAAGTACACACGGAAAATGAACGTGACACGGATAAATAACTGGTGACATTGTATTAGACAATACCTGGAATACCTACAGTTAACTTTGAAGGGGTTGGTCTGTTTTCGCCTGGACATATTATTGCCCACTCCCGGTAAGAAACTGGAATCTCCTCCTGAGCCCGGACGGTTTTCCTGAGACCAGTCCGGGGTTTTTTCGCATTGAGGGAACAGATGTTGAACGAAATACTGTACTAATAAATTAATTAATTAATTTAAAAAATGTGATCAAACCGTCTACTCGATCGGTAGAGTCGGGATCATTTACGGGGGTGGGTGGGTGGGGGGGGGGGTAAAAAAAATAAAAAACGAATACATACAAGAGTCACATTCTTGCAGCCGTTTAAAAAAACAGCCCCGTCTCCAGTTTAAAATGATGTCCAAGCCCGAACAAGAGAGACGCCGAGCGGCCCCGAGCGGCTCCGAGCTCGAGCCACTAGCACCCCGCGCACTCACTGCAGCGACGCGCGAGCTCAGCTGATCTCTAACTCACAAGCGATGAAGCTGCACCGAACAGGATTGTGGGATATGCAGGGACGATGGGGAGTTCATGCTAAAGACACTGCGCTGCGTTCACGTCATGTGGGAGAAGAAAGAACGAAAAAATACGACAGTGTAGAGAAACCTCACACATGCAGGACCTCAATAGGCTGCTTATTTTTTTTTTTTTTTTTTAGAGATTAATGAGAAACTCATAATAAGTGGTCGAAATATAAATGTCTATGAGTGTTACTTTGCTACACTATAAGGTGTTAGATGTTCATGAGAGGAACAGCATCTTAAACTTTTATCATCTAAAATAATCAGAATTAATGCCAGTTAAAAGTAGTCTATTTTGCACATTTTGGTTTACTTTTAGACGTATTAAATATTAAGTGGAACTAAGTGGATAATAGTAATCGGATAATGCTAAGTAAGTGTACTGTTTTGTCAAACTACTATTTTCAATGTCAAGAATGAACCTTCATACTTAACTTTAAGAAGTCCTAACAGTTTCTAAAACCTGAAACCGTAACAGCTAATAAGCTTACACGTCAAAAGATTCATCTCCATGACAACAACTACTCACACTGACAATGAGCTCCTGAAAAAAGCAAGTGAGTGGACCTTGAGTTGGGGCTGTTTTGTCAAATCATCATTTTGATTTATTTTATCAAGCACAACGTAGCTTCACAATGCACATTTTTCTCCTGGAAAGAGGAACCAAGAAATGTCATATTCGTTTTCACAATGCACAAGTCAAAGTTATTTTTATTCATGATCCCTTAATTTGGTTATTAATTAATTGTGACCAAGTTATGCACTGAGCAGGACATTTTACCCTTGAAAACAAACTTGCAGTGACGACACTGTGACCACAAAGATGTCTTTGGCATTTCTGTACTGCAATTTACTTATTCACTGAAATATATACAGATACTGATAACTGATTTACTGTTATATGATATACTGTTTGTATCTGTCATAAGCTAATATCGACAGATAAAGAGAGTTCTTGTGAATCTGTCTGATTCTCAGTGGAAATGATCTGGCATGTGTCTCACTGAACAGGGCTGATTTTTAAGGGTCGGTTCACCCATATCACAAGGAACAGGTCTGTAGATCCAATGAAAACTGATGATAGCATGGATTTTCCAAAGTAGGATAACTTTGTATTCCTGCTGCGTGAAATAGGCCACTAGAGCTGATTAGTGGTAGTAGGAGTGCTGTTTGTTCACCCAGATGATCTCTGGGCCAGCACTTAATGGGTGTGGACTTGTATAAACACTGGCATAGTGTTGATTCATTCTTTGTAAGGGTTTCAGTAGGACAATAGTGCTGCGTACTATTCAAGAATTCTTGAGGCTGGACCTCTAGCATTTTCCAATGAATATTTGCATCACATTATCTGCATACAACATTATGTAAAATGTCTTTCTATGGCAGGTTAATGTCATCTAAAAAGTTTCACTGCAAACCATATGTCTCCACATGTCCTTTAAATCTTATCTCATAGCAACACTTTGTGTTGTAATTGTGTAAATAGGCTAAGGAGATGTCCCTTGTTACTAGAGAAGCTCTCTCTCTGTTTCAAGAACTTTCGAAAAAGTGAAAGTTTGTATCTTGAAACAACATATTAAAAAAGGCAGATCAAAGGCCTAGAAATGTAACTTGATAAAAAAATGTCAACGCAAGTTAATATTATACTAAATAACTGGATAAAGATAATTTCAGTGTTTCCATATGCCATGAAAACAACCGTGTGTGTGTGTAAAAAGGCCATTTCCACCTCTGATTCCCCATCCCAGACAGTTTATGATTATTTTAACACAATCAACAGAATAATTGCTTGGACAACAGTAACAACACTAGGTGGCGCCCCAAACCACTGAACTGCTAATGTCATTACATTACACGTAGTCGTCATCACTGACTGCCACGAGTAAACGGACCGCAGCACGACATTGACACGGTAAAGATTTATCCTTCCGCAGGGTTAAGAGAAAATATGCCGTCTCAACAAAAATAATCTCGTCGTGTCATGAATGTTACGGCGTTTGTATAATAACTGACGGATGACATGCATTAATGCTTAAACTGAAAGCCGCGTTAGACACAAGCTATTTAAAGTCAATCGGCCAATGAGATGAACAAGATAACGTCAACGTTAGCTAGCTGGCTAAAGATAACAAGCCCACTAACGTTAGCCCTTTATACTCAATGCGAGAACGATGGAAGAGCACAACCTTGCTAGCAATACAGCAACTAGCAAAACCGGGATTAACAGTGCAGTCAGTCACCTAGCTACAGCTCTCATCATCATGCAGACGTAATTCAGCTATTACCCATGGTGTCCAGTGAACACTGGCATATCAGGTGGGAGTCTCGGGCAGAGGCACAGACTGTGAAGAAGTCCCCTGCTACAAGCTAACGTCACTGTGTGTTGATGATAAACTTGAGCTCCGTGCGAGAGCCAGTCCGCGCTTCTTTCACGAACCTCTGGGACATGTCAGTGTAACCCTCCGCCTGCGGTAGATGTGCTGAGGCTGGAGTAGCCACCATTTTGCATGTCTAGTGTGTTCCTCCCTCCATTGCTAATAGAGACGATTCCAGTTATTTTCTGGCATCATTACGGCTAGTAAGTATATTCTAAGAATAATATATCGGCAGAAATGTATGAGGGTGGCTTTACGTTTGAGTAATGATCAGTGGTTTGTGTGTATCTACGCTGACAACTCTCACTGTGGCACTGCATAGGAGTCGCAGCCCTCAGTGCACCGGGGTTGTGCCTGTCAGCAGCTAAGTTAGCTAGCATGGTTAGCATAGCCTCATAGCTTTAGCCTTGCTAAAACTACCTGCTGGGCTAGGGATGTGAAACCCAATAGCCATTTATGGTGTGTGGTCGTACACTAAGTCATATTCTTGGTGACAACACGTGATGCCAAATTTATGTTTTATATCGTTCTAGCTAGCTATCTCAACTAACATTTGCCTTTCAGTTCAGATAGTATTCGGACTAGGTGATAGAGAAACTTACGAGTGGTCAGGTATCTAGCTAACGCCACAGAGGACTCGCTAGCTTGATAATCCAAATGCTTCAAGAAGGCCTAAACTGGATCATATCCTGATCAATCCACGATCAGATTTAGTTGTCATGCCCAGCCTTCAATGGCCTCTCGTTTTAGTACGACAATATTGAGTAACACTATTGACGTAAATCATCAGAAACAAAATAATATCAGCCAAGGTGAAGCTACTGCTGTAGTGTCAACCTAAAATGTTATCCTTTCATTGAAAATATTAGTGTGTACTGGTGTTAGCTTCTGGTTAGCTGACTTTTGCTAGGTATAATTTGCGTTAGCTAATTAACAAAGCATTTGACGTTTGGCTCAAAGCTTAGTAAAGATATCAGGCTTGCCTAACCTTTTCACAAAATGTAAACATTTGAGCAATAAGTCAACTTTGCATTTGGATGTCCAGGAAGCTAACGACAGCTAGCTTAGTGTGTTAAGGACGTGGACTCCTTTTTGCTCTAGTTTCACAAGTTAGTTACGTGGTGTAGACAACGTCTTAATTGAGAAGATAATGTTAAAGTATACGCTGTATAATGCGTATAAGTCATCTGAGGAATACCTGTTTTCATAAAATAATTTGTGGGTTAACTTTAAGGAAGTCAGCTGTAAGTAGGAAGTGAGCATATGAGTATGGTGATTCCTGTATGCCATTCCAAAATATCAACTATGATATTTTGATATTAAATAATTCAGTATGAATACACGATGACTGCATAACGTTATACTTGAAACAACACCTAACCTCTGCTGACAGTGATGTGGTAACCTCTGAGCATCATCACAGCCATGGTAACACATTTGAATTGCAGTGAGCCAATTGTTAATCTCACAAATTTTTCATTTATTGTTTACTCCCTCACAGTAACAGTAGCCCTATGGAGTCTGGTGGAAAAAGTACTTTAGGAGTTAGCATTATTAGGTGAACCCTTGTTTGCACACACCTAGTACTTCAATGGAACATGATTCTGCTCGGCTGTCTTGACCGCCAGTGCTTGCACATATACTTCCAAGTAATTTCACATCCATTTAATAGTATCTTCGATAGATTGCGACTTTATATGTAGTGGTGGACCTTGTCAGGATAAGGTAGGTGGGGTGGCTGCAAACAGTGTTGTATTCGCTGACTAACAATTGCACATCAGTGTAACAGCCTGGCAGATCTGTCGATCAATCATTCTGTACTCCTCCACACAATGTTGGAAAAGAGAGTGATAAATTCAGAAATCTTAAAAACCATAAAGATGGGTTTAACTATTTGGGTGTAAGTCCCCAAAAAATATGTCAAACATTGGTCATAATATTTGGACTATATTCTATATATTATTCTCTGCTAAGGTTCAGTACCAAGCATTTCTGCATATAGGAAGCAGTCATATCGGCCTAAACATGTACAAGCTGACACAATACTGGTTGATTTCATTCTCACTCTTGCACGTTTGCTCTTCCTTGGTTTGTTTTTGTGTGGAATTATTAATTATTTATTGCCATGCACACTTGATCACTTAGAGTTGATGATATAAGACGGTATAGAGTGGTCTGCTCTGATAGTATTTTAGCACAGAGTGAAAATAAAGAGACAAAGTGCAGGTTACAGCAGCCTGGCAAATTGAATAGAAAATGCTTCTCCCCAGTGGTGTCTCTGTATATGCTTTATCTTGCAGCTGTCGGATGATTTTTTTTGTCTAGTTTAACTGCAACTATTTCCCAACAAAGAAGGCAGCAGTGGATATCACCGTGCTTTCGTTTTCTAACTATTAAGTCATCATGGTGTTCAGTAATCTAATGTAAAACCATCTAAAATTGTGTTTTATCTCTTAATGCCTCTATGTCTTAGACTTGACAGGTTGACTGTTCCCTGTGGTAAAAGGGAGGAGTGGCATGCTTTTTGCTTGTTGCTGGTTGTCAGGCTTGGAAAGTTAATCTAGGCTGGCTCTCCAAATCTCACGAGAGCTTGTTATGAACATTTTCACAGTACATGCAAACCACACCCATATAGGACAGGTAGGTTAACGATATTGCATAATTTGACTAAATTACCCGTAGTCTTTGTAAGGTTGTCAATGGTTTAAATACATTTAGAAGTCAGGGTATAATCACAATCATCTACCTTGCTAAAGATGAGATGCCTACAAAACAAAATAGTTTTGTCGTTGTGTGGTATACCTGTAGCATGCTTGTCTTTTTTTCTGTAGTTTTCTGGCGCAGGGTGTGAAGCAACACTTTTTGTCTTTGTCACACTTGGGCCAGAAATCCCCAAGACACTGAGCCCCTGCCCTTGTCTGAAAAAATCAGTGTGGACTATAGTGATTTGTCTGTGTGATCACCACCTTAATCTGTAATATGGCAAGGCTTATACAGCAGAACAGTTCCCTGTTTGTCTTTGTAGTGAGGTTGAGTAATGCTGACCTTGCCGAGTGAACCCTAGGCTGTTTCTGCCCAACTATTGAATAAGCTCAAGGCTTCCCCATTCTGTGGTCTTTCTAAACCACCTATGATGCGTTAACTCCTTTTAAGTTTTGTCTTTTAAAATAGACACTTCCACCTCCCAGAAATATTAATGGCAATTAAAAAAAGTAATTACAGCTATGGATAATAAGAGATATGTTGTTTTGTTTGTAGAAGAATGTGCTGTTGTACTGCAACTACAAGAATGAGAAACTGCAATATAATCAGCTCTCAGCAGAGGCTGGATTTACCTTTTATAATGTGTACACTTTTGATTAGAAGCACAGCAAGAGGCAGCGAGTCATGGTTTATGGAGCCCAACACTAGGTCCATTCAGCTCAGGTCATTTAAATGGTGTTAATACCGACAGTAGATCTCAGGCTTTATTAAAGTGCGGTCTTGCCTGAGCACCCGCCCCACTCCTCTTTGATCACAGTGAATTCTTAGATTCTCTACAAACCACCACCTTACTATGCAACAAAGGATGCCCTCATTTCCTTTATGGTTGGATCCTTATTTCCCTCAATAGACTGGTAGAATTTCATTTGATCTCATCAGCAATAGTTAATGGCAAGAAAACATAAGGAGAGCCACTTTTCTGGCCAGATAAATATATTGTAACCTCCTCAGTATACAAATTTAAAGTTGACTTTGGGTTAATTTCAAGCTCATTCTTCAGTCACCTCCATCTATAAGTGCTCAGGCAGTTGTCGGTGTCATGTGGGAACAGGATCAGGGGTTGATTTTGCATGTAAGGCACTCTGGCAATTAGCCAGCTCAGGACCTAGTAAGATTTCCATAAGTCTCATGGCTGGTCTCTAGTGAGAACATCAGAGAACAGCGTCAACATTATTGGATAAGACAAATGCTTATGACATGGTTTTATGTGTAACTGCTTCACAGAGCCATAGCACAAAGTTGTTTTTGGTGTTACACTGCATATAGTGTCACCTGTAGATACCATTTGAAAATCATAGGAAAAAATAAATCGGCAAGCTAATAGAAATGACTAGTATCCTCCTGAGAACCGAGAAAAAAAATTATCTTCCATTTTAACTTTTTTTTTGTCTCGGCATGAAAACAATGTTCCCCTCATTCCACCCAAACACATGAGCTATCATTGGAAATGCCAGGATGTTCTCTATTTTGCACACCAGCACTTAGTAGGGTAGCTGAAATTAGTCAAAAGATATAGACCAAAAGCCAATGTCCACAGAGGATAGGCTGGGTCTCAGAAGGAAACCCTTTTCAGTGGTGTACCAATTGTATAGGGAAAAACATGTTTTGTGATTTCGTAAATCTTCTACCTTGCTTGGATAATAAATCCAAAGGCAGTCTGTGAATTCTAACCATCTTTGAAAACTAGTCAGTTAAGGTCTTTGTAGACATGCGTTTATAAGGAAGACATAGTATTTATCAATGCAGTTGCACATGTGGAAGAATTACATTGGTCAAGAGAACACGTGTATCAGAGCAATGCCATCCACTTATCACATCATAAGATTTTTGTAGGGTCTCTGCTTTGTCCAAGTGCCTTTTTGTGTTTTTGTCTAGTCTACCAAAATAGATTTTCTCAACAAGTAATTGCCACCGTTTCTCTTGCTGTAGCAGCTTAATGATGTACTGCATGCTGCCAGATAAAGGCTTCATGAGATGGGAGACAAAATGTACCTCTTACTAAGTAGAGGGGTCACCGTTAATAACTTGGAAGTTTGATTAGAACTGAAATTGAGATGTGGAGTTGTGTAGAAATATGTGCCAAATACCTGAGAAACCTGCATGTTAACATTTACATTCACAGATAACAAATCCCAAACTTGGAATTTATTTTCCCAGATATAGAATTTTGTGTTGAATGTTTTTATTTAGTAAGAGAACAAGCTCCATTGTTGAAACTCCTAAAATCTACTCTTTAAAACTGACAGATGCTTGCATATTAAAATAATCAGTTTGCTTTCACTGTTCTCCTCCCAGGTGCATGGTGTCATGGAGCATTTTATGGCACCATGATTACTGTATATACACCTTTTTAGAATTCAGATATTGTAGCAAACGAGTCGGCACTGCGCTACAGTGATTGTACAACAAATCCACAGAGGTCTGTAAAGCTTCTTCCTGTTTGTCACTGGCAATTTAAAAAAAAAAAAGAGTTCATATAAACCGTAAGTCTGTCTCATTGTTGCCCATGTGTTACATATCCCACCTCCTTTTCTTTAGATATTCATGCTAGCTTTAGATTGTTTAAACTTGGATAGATTATAACACCTTTCCCTGCTCCAATAAAGTCTTTATCTTAGCTATTGTATAAGGAATTACAGAATCATGACAGGAGGATAGCTATGAGTCATGCCATCACCTTGCCTATGTTGAAGAAGTAAGCATTGTAAACGTATTTCTTTTGTTGGTACATATAAACAATATATTTTATTCTCACAACTAAGCATGTTATAAATATTTAAACCTCTTCCTGTGGCTTCAAGCGTGTGTGCTCTCAGAAGCTTCTTTGCGAAGGAATGGAATTTCACCTGCCATTCTCCTTTCCCTCTGCACTTTTAATATTTATCAGCTCTTAATGGAATAGTCATCTATTTGCCTCCTTAAGTCAAATGTTCATCATATTCTTTGCTAATGCTGACCTTTTCCCCTGTGCTTTTTGAGTACAGTCTATCTATCTGGATCATTTAAGTCAAATGTGTTTTACATGCACTTAAGAAACCAGGTTGCTGGGAGAAATGTGGTTAAGGCTGGAAACCAAAGATTGCATTTACATGCACTGCACTGACTTTATTTAACTGTAAGACTTACATTTATGTGCAGCTGGTCAGCAATCAGGTTTCTTCTCTACCCATTCCCATACTCTTGAACAAAGGCTGATATATTTTAGGTGTATAAGTAATACAAGAAACTGCAACGGGAACAGTTTTATTATTGTTGCTTTGTTAATGTTCATTAGAGTGTAGCTTTTTTGTGTTGGTGTGGTCTAGGCAGTGCCAACCCTAATGCCATCGGTGCCAAGCAGTTGTTTTTTTTCTGTTTTCTCCAGAGAATGCCAGCTCCGATCAGACTGCGGGAGCTGATCCGGACTATCCGGACAGCACGGACCCAGGCAGAGGAGCGTGAGATGATCCAGAAAGAGTGTGCTGCTATCCGCTCGTCCTTTAGAGAGGAAGACAATACATACCGGTGCAGAAATGTGGCTAAGCTACTTTATATGCACATGTTGGGCTACCCAGCACACTTTGGGCAGGTATGTGTGGTGATGGTGGGTGGGGGTATAGGCAAAATGAATAGAAGAAGCTTTTTAGATTTTCGATCGAAATGTGGACATTTTTGGGACATGATGTTTGTTGTATTCCAGCTTGAGTGCCTGAAGCTGATTGCATCCCAGAAGTTCACTGACAAACGAATAGGTTATTTGGGAGCAATGCTGCTGTTGGACGAGAGGCAGGATGTCCACCTACTAATGACAAACTGCATTAAGAAGTAAGTGGAAGCAAGTTCCTCAGTGAAAATATTTTGCTTTAAAAATGTTGCTTTTTGCAATGCACAGTAATTTGTTTGTGATGAAAGATAGAATTCATGACCTGTGACCTTCTTGTATGTATACTTCTGTGTTTCCATGGCTCAACTCTCTTCTCCTGTCCCAGTGACTTGAATCACAGCACACAATACGTCCAGGGCCTGGCTTTGTGCACTTTGGGCTGCATGGGTTCCTCAGAAATGTGTCGTGACCTGGCTGGCGAGGTAGAGAAACTGCTCAAAACATCCAACTCCTACTTGAGGAAAAAAGTAAGCCCCATTTGTTGTCATCTTTATATTAATACTTGAAGGAGCTAAAATCTGTGGTTGACTATTTATGAATGTAAATGTATGCATGTGTGTTGCACTAAACACTTACCAGTGAAATATGTTTAGTGTTAAAGGTTGGACTGTTTCTTCACTGAGTGTCTTGTGTTTTGGCAGGCAGCGTTGTGTGCAGTTCATGTCATCAGGAAGGTTCCAGAACTTATGGAAATGTTCCTTCCAGCCACAAAAAACTTGCTGAGCGAGAAGAACCATGGTAAGTGTAAACTGTTTGTCAGGATGCAGTCGCTGGCTCATGGGGAAGTGCGCTTGTCCTACACAAATGCAGACTTTGTCCTATTTCCTGCCAGTCACAGTGCTTTGCTCAGAACAGCTGGGCATCTCGTGTCCTTTTTGTGGTGTCATTTGCAGAGGAGAGTGCAATTAATGAGTCTGTCAAAAACTCAGGGGGCTTGTGTGTCCCCCATATAGGGGAGATACTGTATGTCACAGGACAGTGCTGAAATAACTTGATCGTCTTTGACATTGTGTGGCAATGCTATAGTGATTGCTTCAGATAAGACCATACGTGTATATGTATCATTATTGTCTGTCCTGCAGTGCGTGTCATTGGATAATGTATAAATGGAAGATAGTGTGACATGGCCATAAGACAACATATAGTAACTAGACCACATACCCTATTATTGTATAATGTAAATTCACACCCAACCTACTTAATGATGTGAACAAGATCGGATGTAAACATAAATTACTGAATTGATTACTTTGAAAATGACATGTTTATGACTGTGTTGTGTGACTTAAGAACTCACCACCACTGCTTTCCACCGCTGTCGCTCAGATGATGAAGTTTTCAACCTTGTAACATTCAGTGCAGGTCACTAGGAAATTATTAGCCCCTGTGATAATCTTACAGATTTATGATGCTGTCACCTGATGTCCTCTGCGGTTAATCATACAGTATATATGCAAGTACATCACATTGACATCTGACTTGGGCTTCTTTGTGATTAGTCAGCCTGGACACTTGTACAAAGAACTACAACAGCAAAGCCTTCATGTTGGTACATGTCTTGTAATGTATGTAAATTATATTATAATAGCAGCATGGCAGATGGTTATTCCTTGTCTGTCGTTTGGCACGTGTAGTTCATAGATGTTGTGAAAGCCAAATGCTTTAATATTTTTGTCATTAAGTCTGCGTTCAGACCAACAAAAGCACTGCGTGGCAACAACGACTCGTTCATTCATTTCAATGAGACCACATCGTACAGAAGGGCTGCCGAGGCTTAGGCCTCCGACAAAAATAGTACTGCAAGAAAAGGTTAAACCTCACTCAACTTTTGCCTCAACACAACAACATACTGCATTGACTAATCAAATGCATACAAGTGCACGTTCTGCTAGATAACTTTATAATGTGAAGGGATAATTCTACTGTTCACCTTGCAAACGTTGATACAAATGATACAATAATTTGTCAATGTGATAACTTTTCAGTGTTTTGGCTATGATTGGCCTTCAAACTCATGAATCTATTACTCCCAACTGGATCTCCTAAATAGTATTATCGATACCTAAATCAAGGGCACCCACTAACATATTCCCTGCCGTTTCTAGGTCTGAAAGCCCAATAACAAATGGATGATGTAGAGAACGAAACTAGACAAACTAGTCAGTATATTAATTCAGAACAAATAACCTTTACTTTGTCTATTCCCCCAGGTGTTCTCCATACATCAGTTGTCCTCCTCACTGAGATGTGTGAAAGAAGTCCTGACATGCTGGCCCACTTCAGAAAGGTACAGATTATCTTACCCAAAGTAGCATAACGTAATAACTTGCGCATTTATCTTAACCTCATGACACATTTCATTCTCCCTTTGCATACACATTTCCTTTTGGTATAGTTAAGCTAGACAAACATGTTAAACTTTTTAGGCTTGGATTGCGCTACAGGTTTGTTCTACATTCAAAGTATGTCTCAATCTTTGATCTTCTCCCGCTGTCTTCTCCTCATGTATTTCAACTGCTACTGTACCTCTCCTCCTCTAGGTACCAGAGGCACCACCCCTCATGCTCATGATCTAAACATTATTTTAAGCTCTCTGAAAGTGAATGATTTCCAGTTTCCCCTCCCTAACATCTACCTCATATTTTTTCTGTCATTTGTCTTTGTTACAATTCCTGCATTGTGTTAGAATGAGAAGGTAAGAGTACATTCTGATCTCATAGCTGGTGCATGCTGTAAATAGTCAATCACTCCTCACAGTCACCTCAGACGTAACCAAATTTGTGTTGAGTAATGTCATGTTGTGCTTTAATTAAAAATTTTAATTTCTTTAACTTGTACAGTGATCATTACTATGTCATTGTTTTGAATATTTAAAAAATCATTTTTGGACCATTCGACAGATACATTCCTCACTATTGTTTTGAGTGTCATTATTTCCCTAATTTGCAACTCATTTGATCAGTCTTATTTAAAAGCAGTTGGGTGGGTGTGTTTTCACATGATTGCCACAGGTGATGTCACCAGGAACAGATTATTTCCACTGCATCTGTGTCACTGTTAGTTGTTATGTCACTAACTGTCTTAGGTGTGTATTATTGTTGAGAGGTTTTCTATATTGAGAGTTAAGAGTTAGGCAAACAGTAGTAGGATGCCATGTTAAGGAGTTCAAAGGTTTAGATTTGTTTTTTCCTCTTAAAATCCCTCTCTGGCATTTTGGGTTGCTTGTTTGCCATCATACCCAGAGGAGAAGACATATATCAACTTCATCTCTGCGCATCCTGTAAAGTCATCTGGTCTGGAACCTGTTCAGTCTGGCATCACGGAAAGAATCAAACATGCCAAAACAAAACTAATAAAATGTGAAAAAAGTAGGCATTCTAAGAACTCCAAACCTGTTTTCTTTACAAGCTGTATCCTGTTAGTGAGTAAGCAAGGCACCATTATTTCTAGAAATTTCGAATAACCTGGCCCGAAGTCTCCCTGCTGCCAGTCTTTGTGATACTTGGTTTTAACACATCACAGACGTATCTCTGTACATGGTGCAAAGAGATGAGAATGATGCCTACTTTTAGGTAGGATAAGTGTTCCTTTGAGTTTCCTTTTGAGAAGTTTTCTATCTTAACATTATTCAAATTTGTGTGGGTTTTAAACATCCATCTGTTCATTCAGCCATGTTCAGAAGTGACAGGAGTGTGTATGCAGATTTTCTTTTTCTCTCAAAGCCAAATGTTCTAACCTGGTATTTTTATACAATCACAATTTTGATTTCACAACCTCTGTAATTTTTAACCATATTGCTCTACATGAATGAACAAAAATCCCAACCCCTTGTGCTATCTATGAGTTTGGCTGGCTGATGCTGTCGATGAGAAATTATTAGCTTTTAAAAGTCAATGAGGAACAATGTAATATAAATGTTGAAGATGAAAAGTAGAATATTTGAGAGATCTACACAAAATATTGTGATACCTCTCCTTCTCTGTTCTGTTGTTGGTCTTTTTGTAGCTGGTCCCACAGTTGGTGAGAATCCTGAAGAACCTAATCATGTCTGGATACTCTCCTGAGCATGATGTGTCAGGCATAAGCGATCCTTTCCTGCAGGTAAATCTCCTTCTTTCTTGATGCAAGTACCCTCTGTAAGTGAACATCTCAATTTTGCCTAATGCTTGTGCAGTACCATACCATGAGTAACCATGATCAGATCTCGGTAGGACAGAAATATCAAAGGAAAAGGCTACATTTAAAGATATTGTATCATTAAAAAGTGCAAAACAATGTCTTAATATTGGTAAAGATACATTTTTATTAAACAGGGAATTAACACAATTGCAATTACAATTCAGAATTACACACAATTGAAGCATGGGATGGCACAGCTATGGCTGAAACAGACTAAATAAAATGAACCAAAATGACAACAGACCAGCAACAAGCCAAGAGTTGGTTCAGAGAAACCAGGATTACCCTGTGGGCGTCAATAAAGTACATCAAACTTCAAGTGAACTGACAGGACTTTCTTTCCTCAGGTGCGGATATTGAGACTACTGCGAATTTTAGGCAAGAGTGATGATGACTCCAGTGAAGCAATGAATGACATTCTTGCACAGGTTAGAATTAAATGTAGTCATTGCTTTTGGTCAAAGGATTCTTCAAGTGAGTGTTGTTTATTTTGACTAAATGCATGGCATTTGTGCTTACAGGTTGCAACGAACACTGAGACAAGTAAAAATGTAGGCAATGCAATTCTGTATGAGACTGTGCTGACTATAATGGACATCAAGTCTGAAAGTGGACTGAGGGTGAGTTAATTTACCATAAAGGAAAACTTGGTATGACCATTTTTATTATTTTTCCATACCTAAATGCCTTTTATGTTACAGGTCTTGGCCATTAACATACTAGGTCGCTTCCTTCTAAACAATGACAAAAATATAAGGTAATCCATTCAATTACATTACTTGATTTTGCACACATTCATGCAAAATGTTCATTCCTGATGTCTTTTAATTAAACTCACCATTTCAGATATGTGGCATTGACATCTCTACTAAAGACTGTACAGACAGACCACAATGCAGTGCAGAGGCATCGGAGCACCATTGTGGACTGTTTAAAAGACCTGGATGTGTCCATCAAGAGGTGATTAACAGTGCTTAAAGTGCACACATTACTTTTACTGGAATTTTACATTTCTTACTGTACAGCCTTGTTGTTTCTGACCTTTGTCTGCTTTTCATTTTTGTTTAGACGTGCAATGGAGCTGAGCTTCGCCCTGGTGAATGGCAACAACATTAGAGGCATGATGAAAGAGCTGCTCTACTTCCTGGACTCCTGTGACCCGGAATTCAAAGCAGACTGTGCATCGGGAGTCTTTCTAGCTGCAGAGAAGTATGGCAACGACGCACTGGCTTCACTGCACTTTACAGCTGTGCTCAGCTACTTTGTGATAATTTGATACACAATCTGTGTGCCCTTGATTTTCAGCCTTTCATTTTCATTTCTTAGCACTTCAAGTATAGAGGAGCGTATATATAGATTTAATGTCAGTTATTCCTGTATACAACATACTCTGACATGCATCAAGCTAAAAGTTTGTTTGAGGTCTCGCAGTGGACAGGGGATGGCATTGAAATGCTGTGTGATGATAAAATGAGTGATCCATCGTCTGACAGACTATGTTGATGCCATATATTTTCTGACAGCATTTGTCTCCTGGATGTATAGAGTTTTGTCAGTTCTTTGCTGGGACCAATCAATGTGTTCTTTGTGTTACAGGTATGCCCCTTCAAAAAGATGGCACATAGACACCATTATGAGAGTTCTGACAACAGTAAGTATATTACAAAATTGCTGCAGACTCTCTAATTCCTTTGATTGGATTTGATTCTCAGCAGTTATAATAATTGCATTACCTTTAGTACTATAAACAACCTTATCAAATCTACTGATAGACCACCTCTGCTAATGCTTTTTTAGTTTTACTGCAAACCTACTAACAAATATTTAAGCTTTATTTGTATTTCTCATTGACATCTCTGCTCATCCTTACAGGCAGGGAGCTATGTGCGAGACGATTCTGTTCCCAACCTCATCCAGCTCATCACCAACAGTGTGGAGATGCATGCTTACACAGTACAGAGACTCTATAAAGCACTACTGGATGACATCTCACAGGTCAGAGCAGTTCTGGTTTGGGTCATAATTAGATACTGTATGATAGATCTCCATCCTTGAAGCACACAATCATATATTTGATTATGAATCAACTGTTTGTCTAACAAACTAGCTTAAGAGTGGACTTTGTGTTTTTCTGTGTTGTGTAGCAACCTCTAGTGCAGGTGGCATCCTGGTGTATAGGAGAGTATGGGGACCTGCTGGTATCTGGACAGTGTGAGGAGGAAGAGCCCATCCAGGTACACCTGGAAGAATCCCAGCCAAACCCCACATGCGCATACACCCAAATTGAAGGCCGCACCATGCACAAACCTCAAACTTGAGAGAAACTTTAGGTTATCAGATGTTTTTCTTTTCTTCCCTTCGAATTAAGGTGAGTGAGGATGAAGTTCTGGATGTGCTGGAAGGCCTCCTGGTGTCCAACCTGTCCACACCTGTGACCCGGGGTTATTCTCTTACTGCCATCATGAAGCTGTCTACTCGCTTCAGCGGTGTTAAGTGAGCAATGGCCTTTTACACCTGCCCTATACTATAGCTTTACAAACATTTGGGTGCCATTGTGAAAGTTAATTAGCCATAAGAAGTGCCACCTTTCCCCATTACTAACCAGTAACGTTTAAAATGTTGTTTTAGCCGAATCAAAAAGGTGGTTTCGATATATGGCAGTAGCATCGATGTGGAGCTTCAGCAGAGAGCTGTGGAGTACAATGCGCTTTTCAAGAAATACGACCACATGAGGTGAAACTGCATTACACTGTACTAGAAATTACTATCCTATCATAACAATCACATTGTACCAGTTAGCAGATAAGGAAAATCCTCCAGTAGTTGAATTTGGCCCTTTTGCATCTCCTTATTCTTTCTTTGGTCACTGACTATAGGCCAGCTCTCCTAGAGCGAATGCCGATTATGGAGAAAGTCGCTACTAATGGCCCAACAGAGATCGTACAGACCAATGGGGAAACGGAGCCCTCTCTTGTGGAACCAAAACATCTTCCACCGGTCACCCAGCCAACTAACCAGGTGAGGGCGGTTTTAATGTTTTACGAAGACATTAAAGAACATACAATTCTAAACTTGATTTGCAGGTATTTTATCATGTTTGCATGTTGTCCTTGTCCCCCAGGCTAATGATTTATTAGACCTGCTGGGTGGTAATGATGTGGTGCCAGTAATCCAAACCACGATGCCCACCAAGCCTGCCTCAGCTGGAGGAGAGCTGCTTGATCTGCTGGGTGACCTCTCGCTAAGTGGTAGGATGCTCTATTTAAAGCTCTCTATTACCCCTTTTAGTGCAAGGCAAGGACCCTGGTATAAACCTGTTTGCCACCAGTGTGAATGTGATGTGTCTAACCTGTGCCTGCTGCTGCTCAGCTGTAATGCACTCTGGTTTTTGTATAAAAGAGTGAATAGAATCCCTGGTGTGTTGCTGTCCCCTCTTTCCAGGTGGTCCTGCCCCTGTTCCTGCTTCTTCTGTGCCCACTTCCCAACCCCCCTTCCTCCTGGATGGTCTCTCCTCACAGCCCCTATTTAATGACATTGCAGCTGCAGGTCAGAGTCTGTTTCTCTGCTTGACCATCCACTCCCAAATACACAGTTAGTTTGTGGCATTATCCTTACGTGTTAAAGCACTCAGTCATTGTGTTTTTCTTTTCTTGGATTATCATGACACATCCAATAAAATGTTAGTAAACCTTTTGATGGTCTGCTCATCTGAAATCTCTATATAGCTATCCCTCCTATGACGGCATACAACAAGAACGGTCTGAAAATAGACTTCACATTTGAGAGAGCTAATCCCAATCCGAACATCGCGGTCATCACCATCCATGCTTCCAACTCAACAGAGGCAGATATGACAGACTTTGTTTTTCAGGCTGCAGTACCAAAGGTAAGCAGGCACAATCTGATGCTGATATTAAGTGACTAAATTGCAATATGTTCTAATGCATAATGAGGTTCATAACTGATGGGTTTCCTGTGTAGTTCTACAATACACGCACTGCAGATTTAATAACGCACAATGCCACCAATGTGTACATCATATATTACAAAATCTACATGAAAATAAATTGTGGGTCTGTTCAAACTTTTAAACCAGTCATTACTAGTGGAAATGAATCATTAATAGAATTGTAATGTCTTTGTTAAGCTATTTTCTATTATCTACAGTAGTTTTAACTAGTTCTATTGTTTATATTTTATTTTAGGAATGTTTCTACTTTGACAGACTTTTAGCACCAATACAAATTCAAATTGCTTGATTAATTTTGTTTTTGTTGTACTGTTTTTAAATGTGTAAGAGATGCTGTAAAAGCCACTTCGTCGCTCTGTTTGTACTCGGCTACTCAGAAATAATATACCAATAGTTTTTACCGATTTGTGTGATTTAACATGTGTTAAATGCCACTGGGGTCTTAAATTTATATCAGATTTGGTTGGCTTATACAGAATACAGGAAATCATAAAACCTTCAAAAAATTCAGCAATTTATTGCAGGCCTCCAGTAGTCCAGGCAGCCCAAAGATACTGCTCTAGCGTCTGCATTCCAGCCATTGCCAATGGTGCCACCTTGAGTCTGTGCACGATAAGTCTTGAGGAGAAAGATAAGCAAGTGTGTTGCGGAGATCTGGCGGCCATGATGGCTCAGGAAACAAAACACTGTTTGAGTGATGTTCATTTACCTGCATCATCTATTTTACAATCGCATCATCTGATCAATAAATGTAAAAAGTGTAGTTGAGTCATTTGAACTGGCGATCCATCACTTGTGGTCAGCAGCCGATCAATATGAGCATTCCTGCTTTATACTGCTGTAACGACCCCATTTTTCCATGGGTATAATCAATCAATTTTCTTCTTTAACATAGTGTTCTCTATCTGTTTGACAGACATTCCAGCTGCAGCTCCTCTCCCCTAGCAGTAATGTTGTCCCAGCACTCAACCAGGGCACTGTCACACAGGTCATCAGAGTTCTCAACCCACAGAAGGTGAGTTTCTTTTTTTGCCCTTTTGAGCACACTTGGCACACATTACAGACCTGTGCAGTCTTAAATTATTTGCTGGAATTTCCTCCTTTTTATAAATGCCATCATCCTCACAAAATTTCAGCAACAGCTACGAATGAGGATCAAGCTGACGTACACCCTCAAAGGCTCACCTGTGCAAGACCTGGCTGAGGTTAATAACTTCCCCCCTCAGTCCTGGCAGTGATGAGCTGCTCCTGTTGCTCTTATAAGCCCCCCCACCAAGGGAACTATGAAAACGATTTTCCTTTCGCGTCCCTCCTTTCTTCCAACGGATCCCCCTGTGACGTCACTGCAGTCTGCTGCCCTCGAGTTGCATGGGAAGCAGCAGAGCATCTAACACAGGAGAAAAATACAGATGTTACGAAGACCCTATTGACTATTGACACCACCAGAATAATTGGGAAAACATATCAATCAATGAACTTTCTCTTTTCTTTCTTAACTGGTTTCCATGATCTCTTTGCATAGTAGTACTATTTTCCACATACACCCTCCACCAAGCACCATTACAACCCACGAAAGCACATATGCACACCATTCACTGTGGTACACTTTACCTCTCAAGTCACTGTAGAGAATAAGTGTTGCCCACTATGAGCACTTCAACAACCATAGTTTGTTTTAATTTATAATTGAGCTAAAATGCTGTTGAAACACTTTGCTCCATTGCTATTTATGATTGGCTTTGCATTCAGGTTTTCTTAATATGAACCTTCAGTCCTGTGATTGCAGCAGAAAAAGCTTCTAGTTTAGTGAGGTCATAAATGTCTTGGATAACCCCTTTTTTGAATCTCCACATCATTAGTGATATAACTTGTCAGAGTTGTATTCATTTTGAATTACATTAATTTGATTAAAGCATGTTTGGGCAATCGCACCGTGACTCAAGCTCAGAGGGGGTTTAGGGATTTTGGTTGTAGGCCTCATTATCTTATGATTCTATAGGAAGTAGTCTACATTTGTTTTGTCACAATGATAAGAGCATAAACAAACCCAAGATGCCCAGTTTGATCACCTGTGGCTAGTTTCAGAGAATGTGCTCAGATTTTTCCACACAGCTCTCCTAAAATCATCTCACCGGTAGCTTTAGTTTTAGTTCTGTATAATAAATTCCATGGGTAATTGCTTTGCATAGCTTGAGGAGATTCATTCATTAGGATGGATATTATCCTGGCTGGAAAATATCTGAAGATAAGCTGATTGCGTTTGTGTTGGAGATCTGCATTTAAACCTTTCCTGCATCTGTGTCCTCACAGTCTAGCTTGCAATTTAGATACATTTCTAATTTGTTTAACCTGGTTGAACTTACTCACCATGCACATACATGTAAATGAAGCTTGTTATGAATGTAGTTACATGCACTGAATGCTTACTTCCCCCCTCAAGTCTTCTTTTTCATGTCTTTGATGCTCATCTTATTGGCACTATTTTTGTGAAAGTATGTTTTGTTTCTGCAGTAATTTGACTTAATTATTTATGCCTGATATCAAAGTGATGTGCCTTTCTGACATAGCTAGATAAAAAACCCTGAACTATTGAGTTCTGTATGAACTTGGTTTGTAAGTCTGCTTGTGTGCTGATCGTGTTATTAATCTGAGAGAAATGGTCCTGTTGGATTTGAATTGATATATCACTTAATTTGATACGTTTTACATTTTCCACTTCTATATTCCATAAGTTAACCAGTCACCCATTAATATTGGCCTACCTGAATGTCCACTGCAATTACATTTTGTCTTGGTTTTGACAAAAACATAAATTATAGCTACATGATCCTTATACTTGTGGCAGACGTTCCCTAAAAACGCCTGTGGGATGTTAAGTCTTAAAAACAGAGCAAATTAAAAGATTGTGGCAGCTAATAGATGTGAACTTTCTCATAAGCTGGCATCAAGGTTTCAAATGTTTTTTAAAAGTCTACTATTGGAATATTAAGTTTTCCCCCATCAATAAACATTGAAGTGTGAATTTGTTTCACTTGGTGAGGTACTAGGATGGGTTGTTCTGTGGTGACTGTTAGTATAACTTCTTGGCTCTCGTCTTCTCCAAATCTGAATTCTGACCATGCTGTCGGGGACAGTAACCTTAATACCTCACAATGTTCTTTCTCTCTTTCAGTTAACTTTCAGTGGCAGTAGATTGACCACTTTTGTTTAGTCACGAATTGCAATCAAGGGGAGCATCTGCATGAGAGAAACGAATGGTAGTTTGTACATCTCATTACTTGACAAGCTTAGCAGCCCTGCGATGCTGTTAAGATCCTCAGATGTTCAATCAGGCTGTATACTTCTTTTCACTATGCTTCACTATCTTCTAACTTCTGTGACCAAATCAGAGAAACTATTAGCTTTGGAAATATTTTTGAGCTATGATATGTGTATATGGAGAAAATTATTTCAGTTTAACTTTTTTTTTTCTGTTGGTGACAAATGCTATATTGTTTTTTTTCTGTACATATTGAGGGCTTTTACAATTTTGTCTCTTGTACTATCTTTCATCCTTTTTTTAGATACCATTTTCTAAAAACTCCAATTATTCTCAATGTATATTGTCTAAATAGACCCAGTCAACATCAGTCTATAAAGACTTTCCTGTATCATCACTCATTCATTGTAAAAGATATATGATCTGCTGCCTGTACATTGTATATAGTTGTAAAACAAACAAAAGCTGATCAAATTAAATAAAACCCACATGAAGACTTAAAAGATTAGCTAGGAAGTATAATTGTATGCATATATGTACAAAAAAAAATCTTAAAATGATGCAATTGAACTGCATTTGATTTACTATTCTTCATACTTCATTCATGATTGGATGTGTCCTCTTCTTTTACCAACTTAGTTGGTGTATTCAGTAGGGCATTTGTTGGAGTTCCCTTTTGATGTTGAAATAAGGGTTGAATCTATCTTAACATGTTTTCTGAATGATGTACTGTACTACTGAGAAACCCAAGCACAGTGCTGCCCAGCAGCAGAAGTGGCACCTTGTTTCATCTGCGTTCCTGCCCCTCAAACGCCTCATGTATCTACACCCTCCTTTGAAGAGTAGCAGGTTTCTTGCCAAGATGTAACTCTTCCTTCTGGCCTTATGTGTGTGGTTGAGTGTTCTGTACTCTTGACAATTCACATCTATTAAACTATCTTGAACCTACAAATTGATTTGTGAAATGATGATACCCCTTGATCTGGGCATGTTTGCTGTCATGGTTTTCTGGTTAGCTTTATGTCGCCATGTAGGACCTTCCTATAAGCATCATGTCCCAACCAAGCAAAGGCCACTTTTAGTGCCCCATTAGGTTTTCTACCTCCCCGTGTTTTTTTTGTTTAGTTTTTTTCCCCATTATGGCCGGTAGGTTTAAATTGGAATAGAGTTCTAACTGGACAAGTTTTATTATGTGCTGAGTGGTTCCAGATATGTATGTTGGAGCAGCAGTGTCCTTCCCTGGGTCTGAACAGTACAGGTCTTTCTTTTGGCTTCCTTTCTTTACTTTCATCCCTTATCGCTGATGTTATTTGCCTCTGCATGGCACATCCTTTAGTTTCTCGCTGTAGTCTCCAATATGAAATGTGGGGGCTGTAACACATGTCAGATTGATGTGAACCCTCATTTCAAATTCAACTTAACATGGCAGACAATCATGACACGATATGAGGGAGTTTGGAAAATTTTTTTTTTTCTCCCCTGTTAGGACATTTTCATATTTTGTTTATGGAGTGCTGTTTTACCAGCCCCAAAACTAACCTGGCTCAAGCCTGTACTACACGCTAATAGCCACAAGGGGGAGCTGTGCAAAATGGAAGGCTAACGGGATGGGAAAGGAAGTTTCATACATCTACTCCTGAATGTTTTTGTTGGTGTTTGTATTGTCTTATTCAACCAGTATGTACCCTTGTTAATCACATCTGATCAGTTCCTTCAATGATACTGTAATTCATGCAGTTTTAAATGTACAAATGGAAATGAAATCATAAGTGCTTTGGATACTATAACTTAAAAGGAAGAAAAGAAACGGAAACAAATAGAGGTGTGATCAGCGTTTGAAGTGATATTAGTATGCTTGTGTATGTGTGTGTGTGTGTGTGTGTGAGACAGAAAATAATCATGCTATAGAGAGCATGATGGTGTGACGTCTTTTATCTAGATAGGACATGATTTTGGGCTGCAATTTCAACTTTCAGCTTCTGAGCTGCATGTTAAAACCAGTGTAAATAATGTCATTTCTACTCTTGACCTGAGACTCTTTTTGAAATGCAAGAAAACTTCAAATTATAAAATCTGTCACACCACCTTCATGGGTCAGTACTAACATGTACAATAGGAAGATAGGAAGTGCTCACAATACTGTTAATGCTTCTAAGAGTCTGATGAAAGTGCACATCCATCATTTGTATAAATTGGATAATTGATTTTTGTTTATTTGTTAGGGTGAATTCAGTGTGTAAAGGGCTTGGATGAGCATCTGAATTACCATGTTCACTTTCCCTGTTGAATCAAAAGAAAATGCATCCATTGTATTTTGAAAACAAAACCTGTTTGTAACCCCCTGTAAAACAATATGGTAACTGATTTGTTGGGGGAGGTTGGAGGCATGAGGTTCACTTTTTCCAGTCATTTTGACATGTTGAACTGATTCCCAGTTCCATGGCTTCAAGGTGAGTGTGAATGTCAGACTGAAAGTATGAAAATGATGATTAAAGATGAGAAGTTGTAAACTATTAAATGGGATATTTTCAATTTATGCTGTGTATTCTTGTCTTCTTGGTTGGAGAAAATGATCAAGCAAATAAAAAGTCAAATAAAAATCTAGTTGAACTATGGTAGTTTGTTTTCTTGGTTGGGGGGTGTGGTCTATCAATCTGCTGGACTCATTTGGGCTTTCTTTTTTTTTTTATTTTAGATGATGTAAAGCTATCAACAGTAAGGGATTTTTCCTATACCATTTATGCCAAAGTATTTCAATACCATTTCTATAAACTATTGTTAACAATGTAGCAAATTAACAGCAATTTTCTTATTTTTATGATTTTATGTATATCAATGCTATAAAGTTATTTGATGTCTTAGTTTTCAAATGTTCTGCATTAGCCAGAAATTAGTTATTTTGTTAAACACTTTCTAAATTGATTTAACAGAAAATTTACTATATAATATATACAAATTTTGCAATGTAAAATTACATTCTGGTATACCATTATAGAGCATTTATCCATATTGCTGTCTAGCTCAACTAACCTTTTCTTATATGATAGTCTATCATCCTATATCCTATATTTCTTAATGAACAAATATGTGATAATCGGATATAATGCATTTTTTATTCATTTTTTAAGATTGCTATTTACTGATCATAAAATGTCAGTATATCAGGGATTAAATTAAACAAAAGTTAAATAAGAAAGTAATAGCCATGTAGCTGCTTTTATTAAGCATCTAGACCGTCACAAGAGTGCAGGTTAAACCTTGAGCATGAAGGTCCCCTGTGGGAATCAACCCACATTCATCTTACTGAGTGTAGTTGTAATGGATAAGTGGGGCCCTGTGAAGAGCTAATGTTTAATAATGTAAAGAGTCTGACAGGCTTATTATTTATGGCGGGCATTTTGATTTTGATTTATAGTAAGAAAAGCACCATTTAGTCACTTTAGTTTCAGAGTCCTGGTATTGTGCACGCTGGCTCGCTGTCACGTGACTTACTGGAACTCTTGGACAGAACAGAGCCATCGTTTATGTGATTCATTTGACCTGTGTGAGTTTTCCTACTATGACAAGCCAACATGTCTGCTGTGAAAAGGGCCTATTGTTTATCTGAGCTGGGAATTCAAAATTAAAGTTCAATTATGAGCAGGTGTGTAGCTGGGAGTTGCTGAGACTTAAAGTCATAGCACTTGGATTTTGTGGGCCTTCTCCAGTTAGGGACCTCGTGAATATCCTGCACAACATTTCATCCCACAAATGACGGAGCTGATTCTGAGAATTAAGGATAGATTTTACTTAATTCAAATTAAATATTTAGTTTGGAATTTTAAAATGTATTATTTTTAGACTTCTGACCTGTAGGCTACCCTCGTGGTCCTCAGGGGCAAAATTAGCTGTGGAGACCGCACCGAGCTGCTGTCACCCCTGTACCCAAGAGCCAGGAACTCAATTGTTGAGGAAAATTGTCTTTGGTTTCACCACTGAGCTCAAACAATACAGGACTACTGACAATACGGGATGATGACGAGAACAATCGGCATCTACACAGCATCAACAACATGATTTAAGATGCATGCATACAGTTCAAAATATTTTTTTTGATAATTTGATGACACTTAAATTTATTTAGAGTCTACATCCTCTATGCATAATATTGCTTGAAACGTTAACGGTGGAAGATCTAGATTTTGAAGCAGGGTCCCACTACAAGACAGGGAAATTGTATCAGCCACCTTAAGGCCCCCAGCAGCTCAGTTTAGTGCTGCATATTACTAAACAAATGCACTTAATCCTTGATGGTCATGCTTTCTACTGATCTTCCCAGGTATTTCTGCCTGGATGTCTTCAGTAGTTGTTTTCTCCCACATTATTTACCCATAGAATTCAACAGGGATGCAAAAAGAAGGCTAAACTAATGAGGTCGAATGTTAGCCTTTAGCTAATGCATCGATTTTAGTAAAAAAAAAGATCTGTTGTGTCATCTAGCTAGTTAACTTAACATGAGGTCGCTCTAGCATTTTGCCTTTAATAACTAAAGCATGGCTTTCAATTGAAGTTTATAAAACTCTTAAATCCTATGTTGTATTTCTTCTAATATGGCACCTGTTTTTAGGGATTTAATTTATGGCTTTATTAATGGTTAATAAATCATTTACAAATGCTTTATAGTTCCAAGTACCTTAGCCACAGATTGGGAAGAGTCTCTTGAGTCAGTCAAGTAAATATTAAAGATTCGGTTTTTCAGTTTCAGTAAGCAATCAAGTTATTCATGCTACTGCAGGCCATAGTGATTATAAACCAATTAATTATGTTACAAATGCTAATAAGTCATTAATAAACACTCTGATATAGTGTAAAAAGGGCCGTATCACATGGCGGAGGAGTATAATCCCCAGTTTAAGGGATTTTTCCCAACCTGGCAACCCAAACGTCATTGTTATTAATGGTGGCTGAACTTTATATTATTTACTACGCTTTGGTATGAATCCTTTCTAGACGGTGATTCATAGGAAGAATTGCACTGGATGTGATTATATTAATGTTACAGCGAGTGATACCATATACTGCATATATACAACCTGCAAACTACCATATACTGCATATATACAACCTGCAAACTACCATATACTGCATATATACAAGCTGCAAACTGCAAACTACCATATACTGCATATATACAAGCTGCAAACTGCAAACTACCATATACTGCATATATACAACCTGCAAACTACCATATACTGCATATATACAACCTGCAAACTGCAAACTACCATATACTGCATACTGCAAACTACCATATACTGCATATATACAACCTGCAAACTACCATATACTGCATATATACAACCTGCAAACTACTATATACTGCATACCTATAAACTACCATATACTGCATATATACAACCTGCAAACTATCATATACTGCATACCTATTAACTACCATATACTGCATACCTATAATCTACCATATACTGCATATATACATATATACAACCTGCAAACTACCATATACTGCATATATACAACCTGCAAACTACCATATACTGCATACCTATAAACTACCATATACTGCATATATACAACTTGCAAACTACCATATACTGCATACCTATTAACTACCATATACTGCATATATACAGCCTATAAACCCCCACAGCACACAGGTTTACACCGTGAGTACAGACACGCCCTTCGCAGGCATGTCGTCATTTGTCGTTCATTTCATGAACTGATGGTAAAGGACTTTCCTTAGAATTGGTGTTTCGTGCCTCTCCCGTCAGAAAGGGGCAGTGGCTGATGAATAATAAACACCCTGAACCCGCCCATGTAATGTTTATTGATCAGCTGTCCAGCAGGCCTGTCTGACAACAGTCACATCCAGTCTGCATATGGCGTCGCTGCACCGACACGGGATGCATTTTCACCTCTCTGTGGGAATCTGCCAGGCGTGAACCAGGACGACACTCCTTGGGTTTTGTCGCTGTTAAAAGGCATCATACATGGCGATGGAGGACGAGGATAATAAGACAGCGGCCGTGGCGATTAGTGCCCAAACGGGCATCAAAAAAGGAGGTGATGTCGGAGATAACGGGACTTGCATAGACAGGCAGCCGGACACGGCGGTCCACCAAGCGGGGCTGAAGCAGACTGCAGGTCGCGGCAGCCGCAGTGGTCCGGGAGCTCACGCTGCAACGGGGATCCGAGTGCTAAAGGCGAGTCCTAACGAGCGGGTTTGTTTTCCTGTGATGCAGTAGGTGACTCAAACGGGGCAAAGTGCTCGACACATGTCTTGCAAAGGGTTTTCTCACATCACGGTGGGTGACTCAAACGGGGCAAAGTGCACGAGAACGTAAAGGCATGACGTTATGTAACGGCTGTGATACCCAGCGGTGGATGTTCTCTTGCTGATGATTGATCTGTCGATGATTAACGTTAAGTGAGGAATGCACCAGAGCCAATTAACAGCCACAAACCACACACGCACACACACACACACACACACACACACACACACACACACACACACACACACTGTAGGCTGCTGAAGCTTTTATGGGAAGGCCCACTGCTGAACAGTTCTTTTTTGACATTTTAGACACATGATGTGTAATGACATATAAGTCCCTGAGGTAGCTGCTTGCAAGACAGTGACAAACACACACACACACACACACACACACAAAATCTCAGCTGTGCTGTTCAGTTCATGTGTATGCATTACTCAGCTATTGTATTTGAAAGAAGGGTGCACGTTAAAATCATAAAATAAAATAGGCCACACTGTTGATAAGTGCATAATAATTTAATAATACCATGAGTAAAATGTTTTCTTCAGATTTGATTACACCCTACAGTATTTCTGCTAACAGGTATTGGCTGTGAAACCATTCACCCATAATTCAAAGTCAGTGTGAAGGGGCAATGCGCACTAGTCTTTTTCATGCCTGTTAACGTCCGCATGAAATAGATAATCAAGTTGTGTTTCTGAAGATCAGTAAGGAAACGCACCCTGTTGTGTTGATTAAACCGGGGTCACATCCAAACCTGCCTGCCTGTCTTTGCTAAAATATGGCCATGTCTGTTGATTTGCTGATGCATGACATACCGTTTGTGTTACCATATCATCATGAAATCTACAAGAGTCCTGAATAGCTAATGGAAAAAACTGAGTCAGGTCAGCCGTTAGTCAATGACAAATCTATCCTAAGAGGTAGAGCAACATACAGTATATTTATCTACTCCTCTCCGAGTCAGGACAGGTTGACTCGGACACGGACGCTCTTATTCAGCGTGGCCCTGCTTCCCATTCACACAGTGACACGTATCCACCCCTGGATGCTGCCCAGTATCTGTAGTCGACTGCGTTGACCACAGAGTGAGTCCACAGCATCAAGCAGTGGTTCAGTGCTTCACTCAGACACACCTTGACAGTAGCTGATGAGCAAAGTGTAGGGCAGTTTACTTTCACTGTGACCACAGATAAACTAACCTCTCTCCGGTTACGCTCCTGCTTCTCTAAACTCTGGAATAATGCTGCTGCAGTTATGATCTTTTTATGGAGTCAAAGTTTATCTTGACCATGGAGATTAAATCAACTTGAGGTCCACTTACTATCTTGACTGAGCAAAGTCAGTGATGAAGACCAGGACATGCAGTTGAAGGAGGCGATTCTCTTTATAAAGTTGTAAAGTTAACAAATTCAAATTTCTGTTTATTTTAATTTTTCGGGTTCAGTAACACCTGACAATAGTTTGCAAAGAGAGACCTAAAAAGAACTTTTAAAAAAACATAATCGATTATATGACCTTTTTCCATTTTCTGTTGGACATCAAATACTGCAGCTGATGGTGAAAAGATTTCCCAATTAACTGATTAGTTTAATCAAAAGAACATTACATGTAAGCTTTTTTAACAAGAAATTAAATATTAAATAATAATGCCATACATTTATTTATATATGTGTTTGCTTTGTGTGTGTGTGTGTATTGGCGGGTGGGGGTGGTTGATCTGTAAATTGAATACTCTTCTCTGTGGCTCAGCTCTCCAGTCCAATATCAAGCCCACACTACTGCAGCCACGGTAACTGGTGGTCCAGCTGACAATTCACTGAACTCTTCTTTTGACATTTCTCAGAGAGACCGTTGGATTTATTTTGAGGCACTCTTCCTCATCCTGATGTGTCACACTCAGCAGCAAATTGCTCAAAGGCTTATTGAATATCCAAATTGAATGAGGTGAAGATGACAACATTTTCAAACAGTATTGATGACACTGTTATTTACCAAACTGGATTCTCTCCAGACTTGTGCTTTCACATCCTGTCCATGAATATTCTGAAGAGATGTGGGGTCAAGGTGCATCCTTGACAAACTCCAACAGCAGTGTAGTGTGTGTGCACTGCAGAGCCTACAGGCAGATTCAGAGCAGTGGATAGATATTTGCACCTCTTGGACCAAATGACATGCTGTAATGCCTTTGTTGTGCCTGTGATGGTTGTCTTTCATGAGCAGCTGATGTCACTGACATTTTTTAATTTTCGCACAACATTAGTTCTTATTAATGTCAAATTTAGATAATCTAGCATTGCATAATTTTTATGAAAAACATTAGGCTATCGTATATCCGGCTAACATCACCACAAGTGATTAGGGAAAGAGCAAACAACAACAACATGGCATTCTGGATCCTGTTGCTAATCCAATCACAGAGTTCATCCTCAGTGAGAAAGTAACAGAATGAAAAAACATTAAAGGTTGTTCTTAAGGCATGGTCAGTGCTGCTGATACAGACAGGAAATGTAGAGTTCAGTAGAGTCGAGTCTACAAAGGAAAGCATTTGCAAGTGTGTTCTGTGTAATGACAGGAATCACATCATAGGGAGAGGGGTACTACTTCACTACTACAAATAACGCTGCACCAATTTTCAGAAGTGTCACATTCACTTAATTCCACCGAATAGTTCTGATTCTCAGATAAAAATGTGTGCAGCGACTGCCCTGATAAAACAAAGTCTCTCAGAGCATCCAACTGGATACCAGAGGATTCTGACCGCGCTTGTAGACTGAATGAGCTCATTTTGATGACCTCTTCATTAACTGCAAGGAAATAAAAACTGGTTCACACAACCAGAATGAAATCTGTATTGTCCCTCCTGTGTGTGAGGCTGCAGGTGAGCAGTTTGATGTCTTCATAGCTCATGTATCTGATGTCAACCTGTGTGTTAAAGTGACTCTTTCTGTGTCAACAGCGCAACATGAAGCGAAATGGGAGTCGTGGCTGTGTGACAAGAAAGACCAGATTTGGATCACGAGAGCGGGACTGGCTAAAGGGGGACACCCAGCGGGGCTGTGTGTGTCTGTATGGGGGCACAGTGGACCCCCAGCCACCTGCCTCTGGCCCACAGGCCTCCTCCACCCCTCAGACAGACCTGCAGTTGGTGCTCTGCTCCACCAGTACTACAGTGGAGGAGCTGTGTGCTCAAAGGGACGGACAGGGACTCCATGTTCAGCTTCATGGAGACCTATTCAGGTAAGTCATCAAAGTAAAGATATACTTTATCAATTCCTGTGAGCAAATATGTCTTGACTCCATGTTTCTGCATTTGAGCCATTCTAACAACTATTTAATAAGTTAAGATAGTTGCCCAGAGACCAACTGTAGTTCGGATGCTAGTGCCGTTCTTGGTCAGGGGTCATGGCAGGAGTTGTGCACCTTTCAGAGGAACACAGGGATGTGAGTTAAACTTGCGTCAGTTACTCTGAATCGTCCAACATCCAACAGCTGCAGCCCTGCATTACCTTCTTCATTGGATCTATTCAACAGAGTACTGCTGTGCACTCTTAAGCATTAGACATCTCACAGATTGATGTATAATCCTGTACTAACATGAAAAACAGTGCGAAAGAGTTAAGAAATGACTTGAAGCGTAAGAAAGATGGTTGGGGTTGCAGTTATTTGAGTAAGGTGCAAGTGAAACATGAGATATGACACAGCTGGTTTAGACAGCTGCGTAGGTTAAAATGGAAGCACATCTCTTCCATCAGTCACACAAAAGCCACAGCTGCAATGGGTATAATGGCATACAGTAAAAATCTGACAAAAGCAATTTAGAAGCATTATATTTAAAAAAACAAAAGTTCCATGTCTCTTTCTTATTCATATAATATTAAAAAAGGTATACCAGGCCTTGACTTTTACTTGATATCTTCTTCATGAAAACCACCAACAGAATGTCACCTTGATCAAGCTTGACTTACTGCAAAGAAGGCAAACACAGCACTGAGGACCTGCTGCAGTTACCCCAACATCCCATACTCCCACAGCACCTCACCCAGGATACCCTCAGGGAACATGACTGTACGCCTCGCTCAGCTCCACAAGACATATGCTGACAGAAATAGCAAATGACCTCTTGATTATCTGTGAAAGGATTAAAAGCTTGTTCGCTGATTCATGACCAGGGAAATCTGGGCCGTTCCTCTTCTGCTTTTCATTGAAAATGTACGTGAAGACATTAGAAAAAAGAGTCTAAAATAAGAAATCATCTATAGCTTAAATCACAGTGGAGTATGGCGTATTCTATGTGAGCCTTACTGTCTGCTCAGGTTTGTGGGATATAGAGACAAGAGCAAAATCTTAAACTCTTACAAGGGATGTGGGGTACCAGCAACAATAGTGGAGAATTGTAAATGGTTGTGTTAGTGAGCGTTAATGGCTGGAAGATCATTCCTTGGAAATATGATTGGAGGTTGTTAATCACTTTATAGGCTGGTAGCTAATGGTGCTATCAGCTAACAGCATATGCACCAACTTCATTATATCGGTGCTGATTAAAAGCTGTAGGCATTGCAGAGTTGTAATAAACGAAAGGCTTTTGGTAAGTCTGTGAATAGGCTGTGCTGGTTCAGTTTACATTACAGCATTACAGCATCTAAACTGCAGTCTGCACACAAGCATGAGCAGGTGGATTTTAAATGTAATATTTAAGTCTTCATTATCCAAAAACATGTTATTGAGACTACTGTATGTTTTCTACTTATTCCATTTCTACAGACAGACAGCACATACAATAAAGATAAGTCAAGGTTGCATTAAATGCATTAAATAAAAAATAATAAAATGTGCATATGTTCATGGAAAACACATGAGCTAGGGCTCCATTTATGTTTTACCTAGAAAGGGCTCTAGTCCTATTTGGTCTCTCCTTCTTGTCTTGTATGTGTAATCGTGTGTTATTACTTTGATTGATAATGGAGGCATGTACTGTATATATGAGCATCTGAAACATACAAAGCTGTTGACAGAACTGAGACAAGCACTGAAGAAGGATTTGTAACTAAGGACATGATGGAAGGGATGGAAGCCTTTTTATAGCTTATAGTAATGTGCTGCTTAAAGGAATGTCTGGGTTCTTTCCTGCTTAGGGAACGTTGTAATTTCAGTTGGACAAACTCCCTCTTAAGATAAATTTACTGAGGCAGTTCAGTTGATGGAGGACATCCATCCTTCCATTCATCCATTTTTGAGCCACTTATTCTAGTCAGGGCCACAGTGCCAACAGTGTGAGCAGAGCAGTCCAGTGCTCTTTTTCCCAGTAACAGGCTCTTCCTTGGGGATCCCTAAGTGCTCCCAGGACAGATGGGATATGTAACCCCTCTGATATGTTCTGGGTATGCCCAGGGTTTCCTCCCATGTTTGTCATGCCCAGAGCACTTCCAAAGGGAGGCTCCCAGGCATCTCAACTGGCTCCTCTCAGAGGGGTTAGCGTCTTGATATCATGGGCCTCCCAAATCACTGAGCACCTGGCTCGCTCACTGAAATGTAAAGTGAGGCCAGCCACCCTGCAGAGAAATCTCATCTCATCCGCTTGCATCTACTATCTGCATGGTGAGGGAGGAGACCAATTGCAATTCAAGAATACCCCTGTGATTGGTTCTGAAAGATCAGACAGACCATCGTGCAGGAACAGGACGCAGTGCCAGCTACTGGAGCCAGGCCTGGGAGTTAGTAACTTATGCAGGGGCTTTGTCTTATGACGAGGTGAAGGGTAGAGGTTGGGTGAACAGCCTGTTGGACAGGGGGAAGAGTTGGAACAGTTTGAGCATTGTGAACGTTGGCAACAGAAAACAACTGATGGGTGATATTTTTGATAATATTATCTTGCATTTGTGCTGCTGCTGTTGCTTTGTGTTCAAAACTTTAACCTGCAATATTGGCCAGATTGTGGTTGAATGTGTTTTGGACTACTATGTGGCTACGATTTGTTGGTTCTACTGTAGCGGCCATTTAGAAAACCATGTCTACCCACAATTATTGTGATTTGACTTTTGAATTTTAAGTGTTGCTGCACTATGGTCTGATTATTGACTATCACAGGATGTACCTGGTAATACAATACAAGGATATTAAGTAATTAATAACTTTACACATTTGGGAGTGTTCATTTCTTCTGCTTCTTTTGCTAACAACATCCTCCTTCTCTGAGCACTTGGTCTCTACGGTAAGAAACTGAAACCTTGCTAAATGATCTATGATTGCTGAGGCATCACATCTCCTGCCAACTAATGCAATGTAAAAGAAACCCTGATGAAATTAAAACACACTTCTCTGATCTTTTTTGTACTTGCGAATGGAGTCAGATTTTGCACACCCACACCCATTTTCAGTTATTTTGGCCGATTAGATTTCTACTCAGGTTGAAACTTAGTGGAACCATGCTGGGAATTACCAGCACAAACTGATCATTGTAAAGGTGTAAAGAAAATGTCAATCAACCACTCTCTGTACACACCCACAGTGCAGAGGTCTCATTTTTTGTAGGGGTTTCCGTAAACCCCACCTGTCTCTGTTACATGGGCTACTGCGCTATTGTAAATTGAGAGACATATTTCCATAGTTTGCTGCATAATTTACCTTCCACCCTGAGGACGGATCAACCCACTGGTTGGCATTTGACAGAGATTTAACAGCTTCTTGCTGCATTGCCCAAGGTTGGAGGATTTGTGAATAAATTAGGCATATCTGTGTGTAAATGTAAGTGTTAATGGTCAACAGGGACTGTCAGTCATCCTCATCTTCCTGCCTGCTGGAAGCTGCCTAAGTCCTGCGTTGAGGCATTGAAGCCTCAGCTGTCTGACATCAAATAACATTATCCAAATGAATGATGCAATTACATAGGCTGACAGAGGGAAGGTGGCCTTTGGCTTGGGCATGGTTACTGATATCTGTTTGCCTACTGTGCTTAGGGAGTGATGTTTTGGAAATTTTAACAGGCATAAAGAAACTGTTCACCTTTTAATGTGATGTTAATGCTGCAGTGTATGTATGTGTCCGCCTTATACAGAGATTACAGATTGTTATTATTTTGTGGAGGGTATTGTTACACCACCTCTCCTTTTCTTTTGTTCTGTAGGAGGCTGGACCCCTCTGAGCGTCCGCTCCAGATGGTGTATGACTACCTGGCAGCGATGGGCTACACAGACCCTGGACGAGTGCAGCAAGAAGCAGCCAACTCAGACCTCAGCTGCTTGATCCGTTTCTACAGCGGTGAGTACTGACCCACAGGGGCCATCATCCCCAATCTTCACTATCTGTTGCTGCTCAGTGGGACCTGGTAGGAGCCCGGCGTCATCCTCTGAAAATGAACCTGAAGGCCTAACAACAGGCTGCAGCAGGTCAAATGTTCTAAAACATTTTTATCACATCCTCTTTTGAGCTTGTGTGTGAAAGTGTGTGCGTTCAATAAGGTTTTCCTGTGGACAAAGCGTAGGCAGTTGTTGTTTGAGGTTCCCCGAGAGTCATGTCTCTACTTGTCAATATAGCCTGGGATATCACATACACAAACCCATCATGGCCTCTTGATAAGTGACTAACCATCCTTCATCCTGTGGTGTTTCTCCATCCCCATGTGGGCTGCCTTTCATCTGCTGCTGTCAACATGCTCCCATGACCCAAGGACTGGAGTGACTAAGAGGCCCTGTGACAGTGTGATATATTGATGTAGTAGCAGAATGGATGTAAGTCTTTGGAGAAACCAGTGACAAAGTTGTATATCTGCATGTCTCAATACAGATCACATAAACCCACAGACATACTGTATCTAGCTCTCCTCGTTTGAGTCTGTGCATTGGTCTAATGATACTCTTACAGTAGCAGCAATTAAGAGATTTGCCATTATGGCTAAATGGTGAACGATGTTCTGTAATGTGTTTCCACTTAATAAACTGGCTAATGTTCCTGCTGAGTCAGTGGGACTCCTTATGTTTGAGGTTAGAACTGCTCACATGCTGCTGTGCCAGAGAAAGAGGAAGACTGAGCAAACCGAGCAAACTCAGCACAGCGACTAAAGGGCTCACATGTAATTCCTCCCACATAAACTACACAGCCCTCCCTACACTGAAATGCAGTGACACACTGGAAAAAAATACAAGCAAGACTTTAAAGATCCTAACAGGCTGTGAAGACTTAGCAACAGATTTACTTACTTTTTTTAAACCTTGTGAAACAACAAGGTCTCGTTCAGATTTGTCCAGTTGTAAAAATGTAACATTTATTAGGAGAAACAGAAAGCTCCCAGCAGATTCACCACCACGCCATCCAAGAACAGACTAACATAACATGTTTGATATAATTGTGAGACATGTTTGCTGAACAGTCTTGATACTCATCATTCATCAGAACAGAATCTAGGTTGTAAGCAGCAGTGTTGTTTCTCTGACTTTAGCTAGCCTCTTCAGAATGAATACAACTTTCTCTTTAAATGTCGTCTTGATAATACAGTTATTTGTTTGATTTGTTTGTCCAGCTGTCAGATCTTAAGCTCACTGTGGCCTCAGTCTTATTCCTAGTCCACTTGTGTCCAGTGGAAGTTTAACTGTTGTTTGCCTCTTGCCAACATAAGAACTGGTCGGCTCTTGGCTGCTATCAGTAGTCAGGCCACATTGGTCAGTCTAGCCAGGCCCCTTGGAGACTTCCTGCCTCCTTTTGTCAACTCATGGGAAAAGGGGACCAGAGACCAGGCATGACTGGTACTCAGGCACTCTTGATGCACCACTAACTCCAAGAGCACATCTTGATTTGGCCATTTTCTCCCCTTAGAGCTGGGGAGGTACTAAGAAGTAACTGTTTTGGAGTATAACTTGCAGGTATTTGTGGTTGTGTTGAATGATCTCATTGTGTTCACCCACCTTCCGCGTGCAAGTGTTTTGGAGCTCTCCAGTCATGGACTGGCTTCACCAGTAGACCTGAATTTTGGCTGGCACAAGGTAACCCTTGTTTTCATTCCCACCCACAGTGGTGTTGTAGGTGGGCTGTGATGTATTGTTGAAACACACAGCAGCAGCCTTGTTCTGTGCTCCTTCTCCCAGGTGCTTGCCTGTCTAACAGCTGTTGTCAGGGGTAATGATCTGACTAAGCATATGAGGGAAACTGCGGTCCGTCAGTAAAGACTGCAGCTGCTACAGAACCACCTGATGTGGTGCACTGCATGTGTCCGCTCTGCATTTCTTAATAACAGATATGTTTTTTTTTTCTATTCTGGTGAACTGACCCTGTCACAATAATGCAAAGAAGAAGAAAAAACATATTTCTGCTATAAAAAGTTTGAAATCTTTCTCCCATCTTTTGTCTTTCCAAATATTAGTTAGGTTTACCTCTTCAGGCCTCTACAATCATTCAAAGGAAATTTGCTCTTTGGTTGAACCTCATGGCTCATCGGCATACAACCAGTGGCATGAGGTTACAAGTAGAGTAGTATTGTTTTTTTTATAATTAATAAGTGGTCTGCATGCAAATAGAAGGGCTTGCTTTTGTTTTATGTGTAGGTGTGCACATTTGTCTGTTTTATGGCCTTATTTTCTCAAGCCATTGAAGTGTTTCAAATTGCAGTTCAGCAGGTAATTCATCGCACATTACCATCCTCTTATTTGTTCAGGAAACTCATCTCGAACCTTCTCCTCCCCTCCGCACACACACACCCTCCTGCTGGGGTGCACAGATGAGATGAAAACAAACATGGACAAGGGAGTAAACATTTCTAAATGCTGACTTAATAAAAAACGCTCCTAGTGAAAGCAACTGCAGAGGCCTGAGGGCCGGTGGTTCTCTGTGTCGGCCCATGCAGCTGCACCACAGACGAGGCATGCTGTAAGTTCTGCCGCTTGTCCGCTGAGCCCTGTTCCACCTCTGCCTGTGTAATCTCTGTTTTACACCTTTTGAGCTTAGAGACCTGAAGCTGGCGCACAGTCAGTGTCAGGGCAGAAGGAAGGAAGGAAGTCATCTGCAAGCAGTGTGAACTCACCTAATAAGTTATTGATTTGGCTGGAAACGGAAATGAAACCTAAATGAAAACTGTGGGTGTCCTAAGCTGTGATGACACGGAGGCCCAGTGGTTTATCAGTGAATCATAATAATCATGTCCCAGAGATACAGAAAGATGAAAATCACAGCAAATAGCCAATCACAAGGTTGCTTCTTCATTTTGTGGTAGAAGGAAAAGGAATTGGTTTACAGGGTTAAAAATGGGCGAAGCAGTCAGACTGAGATTAAAATTAAATTCTGTTCAGATTCGGGTTGCCACAGAATTGCCCCGAGCAACAGAGCTCTGCAGAGAGCGGGCTCTTCGTGGTTTCCTTCCAGATTCTTGTTATATGCTGTTTCTGCAATTGAACTGTTTCTCACGAGGATTTCCACTTTCTCATTTGAAACCTGCAGACTGTCTCTCATTCTAGACTCACGGTCGGGAAATAACCACCATCTTAATGTTCTGTTGTCATCTTATTATTAGTATTCCAAAGCAGCATTCAGCTGCGCGTCTTCCATCTGTGTTCTGCACAGTGCACACTTGCTATATTTGATATCAGAGTTGAATTTCTTGCTCAAAGAGGTTTTTTTTTAAATAGAGGTAAACATAGACCACCAACAGGAGGCATCTGGGTGGTGGGTTGAATTCTGAATTTGTTGCCAAAAAGAGCTTGCTGTTCTGAGTCAAATCAGACTGTGTTTCCGCCTCCACTGACCCCCTACTGCATGCTAACGCAATCTATGCAATCTTGAGCAAGACAAAAAAGCTCTGGGATACAGGGAGTATTGTGTTCAACTGTGTGTTTGGCAGTTGCCTTGAAATCATCCAATATGTGATTAGAAACAGATCCAAAAAAGTATAAACTCCCTCCAGACTAAGATCAGGAGCTACAGGCTAAAACTATTACGCAAAAGAGATGAAAACTGGCACAATGTCTGTCTTTTGACCGTAAAATTGAAATGGACGGCCACTTAACCTGTTTTGGGGATGAATTTAATTTTCCTCATCCCTCCTGCAATGATGAAACATTTTAAATAAAGCATTTTGCCTGGTTCATTTACTCTTTAAGAGGTTTACAGAGGTGCAGATTCTCTTTCTCGATACTTACGGAGTACACAGACGTGCTATGAAAAGAGAGTGACTTTGCTGACCATCCAGTTAACAAACAGCTGTTCTGAATTATACATTGCTACTCTTGTTTATCATTCTTCATAATCGATTAATCTGCAGATTCTTTTCTCAACTAACTGTTAGTTCTAGAAAGCATCATACAATGGTGTGAATGTCCATCAGTGTCCTACAGCTCAAGGTAACGCCATCAAGTGTCTGGTTTAGTCTTGCCAACGGTAAAAAAAACAATTAAGTTTATAGATACCCCTGGAGACCATTATTTTAGATATTCTCACATTTGAGAGGCTGGAACCATGAAATGGAACAAAATAGTTGCAATGAATTCCTGTCAATCAGTCGTTCATCATTAATTGTTGCTGCTCTATTTTTAATATTTAATAATACATGCTATATTATTAATACTATATCAGCTCATAGTTATATTAATAGACAAGCAGTTACCCCAATTTATATTTTGATAAGATTTACCAATTCCTTTCTATCCCTCCAACCTGATCTAGTTCCCTCCCTCTCCTTTTCATCACATCATATCCTATCTTACACCTTCCATATCCCTCTCAGTTTCTTTTTTCTCCCTTCTCTCTGTCACCTCTCTCGATCTCTCTCTATCCCACTTTCCATCTGTTTCTCTGTCCGTTTTTATTTTTCAGTGATATGCGAGCTGAATTTGACCTGTTGTGGCCTCGTTGCTCATCTGGCGTGCCATGTGAAGTGACATGTCACTGCGTTGGCTGGAACTGAGTTTGGATGAACAGGGGAGAGATAAAAAGTCATACAGTCGATCTGTCACTTGTCACACTGTCCCTGTGATTTGGCAGGCCTCTCCAGGGATGCAGTTTGACACACTGATTAGTTTAGAGGCGGCAGCACAACCTCTCTGTGGCCCTGCCCTTCCAGACTCCCATGGCTCGGACAAAAACATCCTACAACAGAAAACAGTGTTACACAACATATACGACCATGTCACTAAACCACTCGGGAGACACGGGGAACGGTCAACATTATTCGACATCAGTGGGATGGAATTGATTTGGCCGGATTTCTGCAGTGCAGCGGAGGCCATATGGAGGTTTACCTACTCAGATTGGACTTTGATTTTGTGAACAACCTGTTTCCCTAGCAACTAATAGCCCCACAGACCTTGAGGGATATCATGTGCGTTTGTTTTAGAAGTTGGCTCTTTATGGCTGGGACTTGTTTGATATTGCGTAAATAAGCCAATGGTTTTCAGATGGGTGGTTGTATTGATATGGAAGTGCAAAAAGCAACATCTTGTGTATGTGTGGATGCTTTCATGCTCACAACGTGAATGTGCACTTTTGGTTTGCACATTATATTATATGATATATTATGTGCATATTCATATCCAATATCAAAGGGCTTGTTGACATGCTTACTTTACTTTATAATAATATTCAAAGACCTTGCCACTGCCTTTTGAACCTGGAAATAATTTTATAATTTCTAGTTTCTATGAAATCTCCTAATATTTAGTACTCATTTGTAGGGCTGCAATAAAGAATAATTTTCCTTATTGATTAATATGCCAATGATTTTATCAATAAATCGATTAGTTGTTTGGTCTATGAAATGTCAGAAAAAGGCAAAAATTCCCATCACAGTTTCCCAGACCCCAAGGTGATGTCTTCAAATGTCAACAGTTCAAAACCCAAAAATATTCAATTTGCAGTTATATAAAACACAGAAAACCTGAAAACCCTAACATTTGAGGATCAGGAACAAGCAAAATTTTAACACTTGAGCTTTATGAATGACTTTTTAATTAATCCATGATCAAAATAGTCACTGATTGATTTCAAAAGGTTTAAGAATCATTTCAGCTCTACTTCTTTGTGAACCCAAGGTGCTGCAGGTGTACTGTAGTTGTGAGTCTGTGATGCTGTAGTTGTCAGTCTTTGTTAGATGACCGGCGTCATACAAATCCAGAAAAGCTTTAGAAAACAAAATGTAATGTGTTTTTACAGAAAGGATGAAGGTACATGCGATTATAGCTAGTAGATTAAGATATTACTTGTGATAAATTGGAAGTTCACTGAATTCTGTGTTGGCATCCTGCAGGTAATGCTTTTAAGAATGTAGACCCCTGAAGCACAACAACGCTAAGTGTGTATCGTGTTTGTTTCCCATGACTGTCAACCTGTGTCAGTTCATAGCGAGTGGGTGCGTGATGATGAGTTCATTGATGTGGGTACTGCAGTGGGCGAGTGTTTTGCCTAATTACTTGTTTTAATGAATATATTATATTTGGTTTATTCTAACTTACTCTTTCAGCTGTTTCAACTGTAAACCTTTAATGTTGTTGACCGTAAACTACTATTCAAATGAAGTACGTGAAAGTTTTAGTATTTGACATGCACATGTCATGTGCTGAATCGTTTTGTGTGTGTGGCTTTCTTGCATTGATGTGAGAGTCAGTGCATGAGAATAATTCCTTGTCTCCTTACAGCGATGCACAGGAAAGGGAACTGTCACAGAAATAATGTTTCTCTCTCACTGTCCAGTAGGGCGGATTATCATTTGAAATGTTTTTAGGCCCGTATGCAAATACGATACCTGAGTTTCAGTTGCCAATATCCAAGGGATTCTTTTTGATTACCATTCTTGGAGCAATATAAAATACTTTTTTCATTAAACAAATTAAGCCAAATATCTAAAATGTTAAATGTAGTCTGAACACAAGAAACTGTACAAAAACCTTACCTCATTAAAATGCAGTCGGACATTATGATTCAAGTCCAGTGTCTCATCAAAAAGAGTAAAGATCTAACCAAATATAATATACTGTGCTACAGAGACATTACGGTCTGTACAAAAAAAGCATTGTGGTTCCATATCCAGCCCTGTGTCCGTTTGTACCCCCCCCCATGCTACCCATCAATGACCCTGTGAGGGTTTGTGTCTCTAAGTTTCTCTTCAATTGAGGGAACGCCCAAGGATCAGTCTCTGCTATTGATCTGTCAGCCAGGCAATTTGTTGTCAAAAGCACTTGGCTTGTTCATTATCAGGTTCCCTGGCGAAGAAAAACACGAGCAGCCTTTCATTTCATTTGGATGCCCTTTTGAAGTGAAAGGGAAGGTGGAGAGAAAGAGCAAGTAAGACAGAACGAGGGGGAGAGAGAGCAGATTTCCAATGAGAGCCTCTGAGTGGGAGGCAGCATAAGCTGGTTTGAGGAAAATGTAACAACAGAGGACAAGAGGCTGAGGCAGTGTCTCCTCTGTGCTTATTTGACCTGCCATTAACCTGAGTGTACTTGAAGCCTGGCAGAGACAGCAGCACCGCTCTCTGATATGTCCTTCAGCACTGGCCAGCTAAAGCTGCCTGCTGTGCAAGTTAGCATAATTTAATTGAAAAGAGTGAAGTTTAATGTGACAAAACCCTGACTCATTCACCAGTGTGACTGATGCTTCTGCGACGTTAGGACAGCAATCGAGAGAGAGAAAGGAGTGAGAAAGAGATACATATTCATACAACATTCACATTTACCATGATAATTTGAAGACTCACTGTGATATTTTTGCTTTATTTCCTCCATTCCGGATCTGTCTGATCCAGGATCTGTGAAGACTTGAGAGGGAGGAGTAATTGTTTGTAATGTTATCAAGAAAAAAAGTTTGAATCCTTAGCTGCAAGGATCCATTGAGAAGCTATGTCATAGACTTCTGTTCAGGCCAAAAACCGACACCCGAAACATTACGTCTTACAGTCCCAACCTGACTGAACCTGACTGGTACTGCCAAATTAGACCTGAATCCAACCCACGACTCAAAGCTGCTTTACTTAATCTCGTCCTGACTGCTACCTTGCTAATGCAACACATTAACTTTGCTGCACTGTCTACTTCCATCTGCTCACTGGGCATTGTGTATCTACTTGCAGGACATGACAACCATGAACACAGATGAGACAAATAAATTAAATCAGTGTTCTAAAGTTACTAGGTTTTAATAATGGGGTTTAATGGAGAGACTTTCTTCCCATTACACTAAGGTCGGACTTATTGTTGTGCAGTGAGATCTATCCAGATGAGCAGTATATGAGATAATAGGGCAGTGTCCATCCTAAGGGCTGATGTAAGATCAGTTCCTGGAATAACTAAGCTAAGGAGCAAACTAATCCATAGGTGATATCATTCTCACCAACTATATGACTTCATTTTCTGGAAGCCTCCATCCTATGTGTAATTGCAGTCGATCTGCACTAACCTCTCTGTGTGGGCTTTTTTCCTCCAGAGCATCCGGTGAATGCAGACCAGCAGGAGAGGACCCTGCTGAAAGGCGTATTCAGCGTCAGGAAGGGCAAGTCGCAGCTGCACAAGTGGGCAGAGCGGCAGGTCATTCTCTGCGGCACCTGTCTAATCGTGGCCTCCGTTAAAGACAGCCTGACTGGGAAGATGCACATCCTACCCCTGGTGGGGGGAAAGGTGAGGGTTCAGTTTTTGGAGGTCAGACATCATGATGGGGTTCTTAACCTTTCACTTTCCCCAGGGTAGAGCCCAACACTCCAGGCTGGGTACATATAATACACTGCAACAACACGGCTGGGATGGACGACTGGATAGAGCTGATTGCAGTGCTAAAATTTTAAACAATGACGCACCACCGTACATGCAGACTGTGTCATCTAAAACAATGCATCTCAGCTGTGTGCTATGTAGGCCACAGAATATATACAGGATGTCTTTCCAACTAAAATACAATACAGCAGCTGATTTTACTGTTAACCTTGAACCACAGACAGGAGAATAAATTAGCTTTTGTTGGAATTCAAACCTTTATACTCCAGGGCTTTGACACAACATAATTGAGAAGCTCTCATCTTAAAGCTTAACAATTCTTTGTACACATTACCATATGCACACTTAAGTTAAAAGAAAGCTTGCTTTTAAATCCCTAAAAATCAAAATAGCAGGGCTGCCTGATATTATGGTAGGTACATGCTTTGTAACTGCATCTCCCCTAGTTTCTGTTCAGACAGGGACCCTCTCCCTCCTCCTTTCATCTCTCTTAGTATCAACTGTCAAATGAGGGCAACATTTTCACCTAACAATGACATTTTAATGGAAAAAAGGTTCAGCTTACATGTCTTACACTTAAGTGATTTTTAGTGGTAAATTGACAGTCACCACATAAGATTTTATTTTTATTTTATTTAAAAAAACACAACACATTTTCCTGAACTAGAAAAACATATATGTTATAATAGTTTCTCCGGCTTACACAATGCTGAAGTGTTCTGTAGGGGGTCTTTTAGCAAATGTAGGTAATTCATCACTGCAGTACATTAGTATGAGTCAAGTGAAAGTGACATCGTCACAAAATAAATACTGAAACAACACTGACTGATATATGTGTTAAGATGACTGAAAATCAAGTTTTCTTTTCCCCAATATCATGGCAATAATGAGTTATGATAATCAACATTTTACATCTGCGTTTTCTCTCTCAGTGTTCCTCCTCATCGTATCTGTGTGTTGTCTTTGTATTGAGGTGGAGGAGGTGAAGCGAAGGCAACACTGTCTGATGTTCAGCTCAGCCGGATCACAGGCCCAGACATACTTTGTCAACTTTGACACGTTTGCAGACTACCAGCGATGGCATCGGCAGGCATCAAAAGTAAGCAGGAGACAAAGAGTGTGTGTTACTGTGTGTGTTTCCTCTCAACAGCAGTTAGTTTGTTTCCTGTTTAATCCTCTGTGCTTGTACTGAAATCAGAGGTTAGATGTTGGGACTACAGTTGCCTTCTGCCTGTTGAGTCGTCCAATCAGAAACGGCCTGTCTGAGTGTGTCTGATTGGCTCCACAGAGGCAGACTCTCAGCAGTGTCTGGCTTTGATTGAACAGCATACCTCTATGCATGTAGTTTATCTTTTTTTCTTCTATACACAGACCCTCAACAGTATAGCTTTTCTTTTATATGTCACTGTGGATTACAGGATGACAATCTTGCCAGGTCTTCGCAGCTGTTCTTCAAAAAAGTCATTGTTTCAGTTCTGCTCAGCTTGCTTTGTCTCTAATATCCTAATTAATGGCTATTGTGCCGCAGCTCCTTCCTGGAGCTGAACAGCCTCTCTGAGAGCCTCCACCGAGGCAGAGCCAGTATACAATTAGTCATGGAAGGAGAAAGTCAACAGAGTAAAAAAAGAAAAAGAAAATCCAATTAGTCAGGATCTCTCTCTACCATGGTGGTATGGATTACTTGGTTAGTGGCCTATTAGTGCACTGTATTTAGGCTGAGACTTAGACGAGTGGTTTCTATGGAGACTGGGGATGATGACTGATGAAGGTTTGTGGTAGATTTGGGCCAGTGTTTATGCTACATTGCATAAATCGTGTGTGTGTGTGTATGTGCATGAGAGAGGGAGTCAGCGAGTGCATTTGTGCTTGCAAAATGAGCTTGCAGGATTGGACTGAATACTGTACTGTAGGGATACATTATAAAGCAACATATTAGAATTTGTATTTGGAGGAAGTCAGAATGTGTGAAATGTATTCCTGCAGATTAGTTACAATTTTAACCTAATTATGTTACTTACATTTTACAGCTAATTAGCAATAAATAGATTTGACTACAAATGAGAGGGAATGTACATTTTAGTGTTTGCCAGACTACAATCACTGCAAAACAAAGCTTTTTTTCTATAAACCAAGGGGGAAAAAAGGCTGTGTAAATATGTCATTTATGGTCGTATGTAATTATGCAATAAAAATATAGCTATTATAGGAGATTAATTGCATTCTAATTTTGCAATATGTGTCCTCTTTTGCTCACACTGGCTATGTATCTGTTGAAGATACAGTAAGAAGAACATACAACAACAATCTACAGTAACAATTTTATGTTATTTATTAGTTGTTAATGTACAAACTGCATTAAAAGCATAGCCCTGATCACACATCAGTGAAAACTGTGTGTGCAGTTAATTAATTCAGTAAATTATATTTATTGTGTAACTCATTATTCAGTAACCATCACACCATAATAAGGACACCCAGTTTTTAAAAAGTCAGAAGCGGATGCACCATCAGTGACATCATGAGATGGCTAACATGACTGGAAATGTCAAAAGGGATCTCTGACGGCCATATTTTTAATCTGATGTTAAACTGTGATGGCACATATGGCAAATAAGAACGCTCAGAAATGTGATACGTTTAGCTGTGGTCATCTGTGCTAGTTGGACAAGTTTGTTAACGAAAGAAAGCAAAGTGTCCGGATTTCTCAGCTCTAAAGGAAATGATCTGATTGCATGTTTGAATGATTAAATCAGTGTGTAGAGTTACTTATTGATACTTACTGAGAGGACCTCATTGACTGGTAAAAATCCCTGAACCTCTATTCATGCTATGCGGTTTTATTTAGCTGTCTTCTTTCAGTGTCTTCTTTCCTTGTCTCCTTCCTCTATCACATTGCTTCACAAAGTTTCAAAATGTTTAATTACTACGCAAATCATCTAAAACAGCAAAAGTGTTTTATTTTCTTTCTGCCCCTCTTTAATTCTTCTCTGTCAATCTGTGTCCATCGTCCCACTCTCACATCACATAATTACTCTCTTTAAAGAGGATTTGCTTTTTTTTTTTAAAGTGGCTGGCAGATGAGTAGTTTTGTGGGAGATGAGCAGTTTTGTGTTTGTCATCTCTAAAAGCAGTGACGTGTTGTCACGCTCTGCTGAGCAGCCGTCCCATTTTCTGGGTTGCTGCACAGTGTGCATTCCTGTAGTTAATGGAGGAGACTGTCCTCAGACTGGTAGCCTGCAATGATGGCTGGCCTGTAAACAATCATCTCTGAGGCGATGGGCGATGTATTTTGTGCTAGAAAAATGTGAGCCAGAGCTGTGTAACTGTACAGTAGCTGCAGTGAGAGGTTTTAACTATGCTAAAACAAGCACAGAATCACACAAGTAGATGCAATCACACACTCTTCGACATTCGCAATACAATTTAACAGCAACACAAACTACAGAAAACTACAAAATGACTATAACATTGAATCAACGCCACTTGGACTGTTTATTTTAAATAGTTGTACCTAAGACACTAGCAACTCTTTGTATGTCTGCACATGTTTGCTAAGTTCTGACTGTAACTGGCTCATATTAAGGAGTTACTCTATTACTCCCTTACTTCATGACGACTGCGTTTCCCTGAAAGTTCAACGTCATTGAACTGGAAACTGGGGCATCGTCTGTCTGAAGTAATGTCTTGGCAAGGCAGCTGGCTGCTACATAATCTTAAGGCCACTATGGTTGTTTCCACTGTCCATCACCGCAACTCACTTAAGGTACAAAGTCTTTAAATAGTGCTGTTGGGTGTATTTGGGATTGGAGTTCACCACAAGGCATGAGGTGTTAGGGTGGTTGCCACCTGACTGTGTTGAACAAATGCTCTTAGGATTGCAAGGGTGCAAGAAGGAGTTTTATTGTCCTAATATAATAGGGGCATCGGAGAACGCTGGTTTTCTTGATTGGATTTGATGGTGTTGATGGGGATGTCTTTGAAATTGAGTTTTAATCCTATATTGTAAAACTATGACAATGCCAAAGCTATGCCACACGAGGATCAGTAGAAGTTGACAGGGCATGTACATGCAGTCAGGCTTCAGGTTTGCTTTGAGCTACATGTTGTGATGTGGAAGATGTGATGCTGACCCACCAAACAGAATACTCACTATAAGCACTTACGGCTACATTTGTGTGTGTGTGTGTGTGTGTGTGTGTGTGTGTGTGTGTGTGTATAGGTGGTGTCTCAGACAATCAGCCTGGTGGACCTGTCCTGCTACAGTCTGGAAGCGGTGCCTGAATATCTGTTTTACAGTCAGGATATCACCCACCTTAACCTGCGACACAACTTCATGAGCCTTCAGGGGCCTGGAGGCCTGCTCAACCTTCCCAGGTAATCACACGTCCTTAACATGAACAATTTGACACAAACATGTGAACAGATGGATGTAGGAGACTGGGATCATGCCCCTGTGGAGGAAAGTGTCTACCTTGCTGAAATATGTTTTGGTACAACAGTGAATTTTTATTTCATGTTTGGGCCCTATTCTGTAATTGACCCTGTGCTCTGCCCTCAGCTCATTTGCTGTGTTTCATAGTGTGCTTACCTGATTTTACTTTCTTTGAGCATAGGAAATAATACTTAAGTGAGAAATGTATACATAAATCTAAATCAGGCGAGCAAGACGTGCATTTAATTTATTTCTTGTGCTGCTGCAACCTTAATAATATATACATTAAGCAGACAGCAGGTACAACCTAGTAAGACTGCCGACTTTTACATAAAAGTGACTATGGGCCTTATTCAGACATGAGCATGAACTAAATTTACATTTACGTAAAGAGGTACATGTCTGAAAGGGGCTAAACTTTGCTTGGGCAGAGTTTGGCAGTGGTCCTCACTTGTTTACTGTTGAAGGAAGAAGGGAATTGCTCCTGGAAGTAGCTGATTATTTACACAGACCTTTTGGTTACTATCAATCTTCAATCATTCAGTGAAACAGCGCTTTATTATCCCATGTCTTCCCATCTTTTAGCCCCTGCATATTTACTGTTGCATTGCCTGCACTAATAATGTAAACAGAGTGCTACAGTAAAACTGCAGTGTGTTGCTCACCAGCCTTCCACAAATGTAATCACCAACTATTTAGCTGTTTCGGGGTTATATTGTGACATGATTTTTGTGATGCTCTATATGTGAGCATGTATTTGGCTGCATCTCTTGCTCATCACACAGCTTGTGATCCCGTCTCTCATGCCAGATGTGTGGAAACAGAGTGGGTTCCACCTGGGTGTCAAATGATGGCCCAGTTCTGCACTGGAAACTGAGCTTGTTTGAACAAGCTGTATGTAGATGTAGATGCATCACTATTAAGTGTTAATCACCTCCAACCCCTCTAGTTCCTGTTGTATGCCTCCAGACTTTTTGGTTGACTGTGTGTGTGTGTGTGTGTGTGTGTGTGTGTGTGTATACAACGTACACACATTATACACTGGTATTATCGAGACACCAATGTGGGTGATTTGAATACTTTTTCTATGTGAACACTGTCCTTTCTTGCCTGCCGAGCCTCTGACTGATTTTTTTCCTGCTGCCTTCAAAGCCGTCTTAATAACATGGTTCAAGCCTGAAGCACAAATAACAGCACAAAACTCCCACAGTGATCTTGTGTGGAACAAATCTACAGTATTGAAATGTCCACAGTGTTCACCCTGGATGCTAACAATTGGTGTTCAGCCTAAACTGTTAGTTTACCACATATCTTCTTTTTATTTACATTTCTTATCCACTGCATTATCCATTCAGATGGCTGTGCAGACATGAAAATGTGCACCATGGTAGCAGATCAGCTAGTATGCTGGTGCCCGTCTGTCTCATGGAATGTTCCTGCCTTTTCACTGCTCTTTCTCAACATCCCAGTGTGCGGGACCAGTCACCTTCAGATGCCCATGTGAAAGCATCCACACAGACAAACTTTTAGTTTTTAAATCTCCTCTATTCTGTTCTCTCTTTCTTTAGGTTTTCCCAGCTGAAGAGCCTGAACTTGTCTCACAACCGTCTGGGTGTGTTCCCTGAATGTGTGTGTGAGATCCTCACCGTGACTGAACTCAACCTCTCTTGTAATAATCTCCACACCATCCCTGTACAGATAGGCAACCTTCAAAGGTGCGACACACTGACACACATATACATACATTATACACAGAACCAGAGTACGTAAGTTAGAATATGCATGAGCAAACAGTACACACAAAATTCTGTTTCATGTTAGAACTGCATGAGGTATCCCATATTCAACCGCACAGTGGAATCCTGCACAAATGGCAATTTAGGTCACCTTGAAAGGAGATAACAATAGCTGTGCTGGGCACAAAAGGTAAAAATACTTTTTTTCCCTTAATTATATCCTACACTTCAACAATCTGTTTGTATATTACAACCAAGACAAAATAACTGAGGCAAAAACATAAAGATATTTTAAGGTGGACTGTCGATATTTTAGAGATACAAAAATGAAAACAATATTAAAATTGACCAACAGAAAACTCAGCATGTTGCCAAATTTTGTAGTTTTCTCCATTTGATTATTCAATCAGAAATAAGAAAGATGACTATATAACTACAAATGGACACAAGCACGTCTTTTGATCACTCTTTGAAGTAAAAGGAAGCAACACATGGCTGTTTTCTCCTCTCCATCTTGTAGCCTGCAGACACTGTCTTTGGATGGAAACCACCTCAGCTCCGTGCCTGAAGAGCTGGGTGGCCTGTCCCAGCTCAACAGCCTAGGGCTCTCCTTCAACAACTTTACTCACATCCCTGCTGTGCTGGAGAGATTGAGTGCAGTGGACAAGCTGGCCATGGCTGGGAACAGAGTGCAGACTCTGGAGTTGTGCACTCTGGCCAGAATGAGCCACCTGAAAAACATCGACCTCCGGTAAGAGGCCAACCAGGGGATAAACAGCTCTCATCCTCTGAACTTCCTTAGTCTCTTCTCTTTCTTCTTTCCCTGTTGGATCAATATGTGAACTGTAATATGTGTTGTAATGTAAAAACACTGTCAATCATTTAGTGAATATGAGGGCAGGTGGAGAATATTCCTGCACCGCCATCTATCTATCAAGTTTTTCTCTCTTTATTTCTTCCTCTGGCATTGACAGAAAGACAAAAGTTCTGATACAAACACTAGTCTGAACCTCAGCCGTTCCTCCTTTCCTCACCACTCCTGTAAGCCTCACCTTTTTATTAAACATTTATTTATAGATGGCAGGTTTGCTGAGTAAATGCTTCTTTTTTTCCTGCATTGCTATGATTCACACCTACATTCACACCTGGGAGCTGCCTGGAACGACAGTCATACGTATTTGTTGGCCTCTTAGCAGCTCCACAGGAAGAGTCGGGGGCTAAGTGTCTTGCTCAAAGGGACCTCTGTCGGGGGTAATGATGGGAAAGCTCTACTCATTAACTTTCCTACCAGTGTGGGCATCAAACCAGCAGCCACTGCTCCACCCACAGCCAGCTAATACTTCAACCTTGGGAGTTAAGTTGTGGTTTGGCAGTGGCAGACTGCATTTACGAGGGCAAGGTGCATCTGTGGTGGATTAGCGGCAGCTCTCATAAAAGAGGACTTGCTGTTTATTAACAGGATGGACGGGATCAGGGAGAGCCTGGTGCCTTACCTGACAGTCATGAACTCAGAATTTCTCTACTGTTTGTTGTCCACCTGGGGGTTGTTTGAAAAGGTAGAATGCTAAAAATGAGTAGACGAGTCTAACAAAAAAGTTAATAGAAGTCATCCCCAGTGAAACAGAGAGAGACAAGGGAGGGGTCCCAGTGTGTCACACAGCAAACACAATATCTTGGATGCCAACATTAGATTTGTAATGAAACATGAGGGATTGATATGTGTAACTTGGCTAAAATGTGTTTTGTCCATTGTTTTCAATTTCACACTAATTGACCTAAAAGAGTGCTACAATATTCATAAATGTATCTGCTTGCCCCTCACAGTATTTTTTTTTAAAACGTAAGGAAATTACCATCCTATTGCTCTTATTGAGAGCACATACTGTTATTCATTTGTTTATTCCACAATAGCTGTGACATTATGTATGCTGATGTTCTCTCACTGTAAACTAAAACAGCCATTGTTGGAATATTGTAGAAAATGAGTGAGCTAATTATGCAACAACCCTAAATACCATACTACTACTATTCTTTGTCTATTTTTAGCAACTATGACACATCAGTGTTTCTTCACCGTATTGAGCATTTTATTTGATGTCACTTTAATACTTCACCCAAGACTTTCTCTTCTCCTCCAGTAGGAATGACCAGTGATGTGTCGTCTCTTGTACTCCCTGTTAAATGCAGATTGAATGGGCTGCGCTGGGTGAAAAGTGAGAGTCTAGAGGCAGTGAGCCAGGTGACCCAGCTGGACTTACGGGACAATTGCTTGGACTCACTAGACCTGAGCTCCGTCTGCAACCTGGAAACTCTGCACTGCCAGCGCAACCAGCTGGGGACACTTACACTCAGCGGTTTCACACTGCGCATGCTTCATGCTAGCAGCAACCGTGAGTCAAACAGAGCTATTATTGTTTGTCTGTACAGTATGTTCAGGCCCTTCTCCCATCTGATACATTCATCTTATAAACACACATATGAAGGGTCCAGATGTTTCGCTGCTGATGGCTGCTTTTATCTGCCCACAGGCCTTACAACAGTCAACACCTATCCAGTCCCTAACCAGCTGACACACATGGACCTATCACAGTGAGTTCTGGCTAGGAATAAGAAGTGGCTATGTTGCTCTGTGTTCACATATTTTTGAACAGAGGAGGCTCTGATGTCTCAAAATAGTATCTTTATCTTGGTGTTCATTCATCCAGTTGTGCACATTGCTTAGTGGAGGTGTTAATGGGTTTGAATGCCGAATTGGATAATCATACCCAAAAACCTTAAAGCAAATATTCTGTGGCATCTACCCAGTGGAGCTTCACAGTATTTGCAATTATCATAATTGCGAAAGTCGAGCAGATTGGGGTCACCAGATTAAAACGATGTATAGGAAACATTTCTTTTCCTTTTCTTATTCTCATGTTCTGTTTTGTTTTCTGTAACAAAAGGTTTCCACAGATTCCACAGAAATTGGTATCAACACATTTTTATCTGTTTGTCATAATGCCCATGAGCCAATGGCCCCTTCTAAAACGTCCCTTTTTAATTCTGGTTTGACTTTGTATGAATACTTGTCAGTTAAGGATTGGTAATTAAAAAAATCAAAATTTTAAAAACATTTTTAAGGTAGTGAACCACACTAGGCCTATACGTAACATTTTACTCTACTTAATTTTTGTTATGCATGTTCATAACATGCTGGCTGTAGGCCTAATTATTCACAGTACGTTATGATATATCAGGGGTTAAATAAGCTGTCTTTTCTGAACCACCTGCCAGTGTAAGAAACTATTTGTAAAATGTCCTTTTTATAGTCAACCTACAGTATAAACTAATAGCTTTATCAGAATACCGATAGAGACCATTTGTATGCTTCAGTAACCCTGGTGGATATTTGTTCGTCCGGTTGCGATATCACAACTTTTACTTTGTACTATTAAAAGCAAAATGTCAACTCTGCTCAGTTTGAGTGTTTGTCTGCATGTCTTTTATGTGTGTGACTGTGTGTGTGTTGAGACAGGAACCTTTTGGAGTACCTTCCGGACTGGGTGTGTGACTGCAGAAAAATTGAGATGCTGGACGTCACGCACAACCTCCTGTCTGAGCTTCCTTCCAGGTTACTGACCTTATTCTGCCACTAGTCCTGAACCAATTCTGCTCAAACTTTATCTCTTATATTACATAATATGAATGTATTCAGCCTGGCATAATAAACAGATGGCTATCCTGTCCAGAATATAAAGATCAGGTGTCACATTACACATGTTCATGCTTTTTAACTGTTGTAAAACTGCTTTTCATAATGTCCATGTTAAGAATGTTCTATTGTAGTGGAACCATGGAAAGAATAAAGCACCAACAGCTGGTAGCAGTCTCTTTGTGTAAGACAGTATCTGTGTCTTCTGGTTGCGACTGTAAAATAGTGCTTGGCTCAGAGTTACCATCATTCACAGCTCTTAACACTCATTACAGGCATTTACATTTGAATAAGACATCAGAAAAGCTTTTGCGAATGAGATAATATTCCTCTATCCACTGTAACCACTTATGGCATCTGTGATGGTTTCAGGAGAGAATAAAAAACCACTGTCCTCATCTGTTTAGGCAGCCAAGCTGAAAAGGTCGTTGATGGATTAGTTAGCATGGGTTGCCATTCCTGACAACCCCTCCCCCCCTTGGCTTCACAAGTAGTCAAGTCTGTACTTGGAGACGATGTTCTTTGGGTCTTTGCCTTATTGTTGGTCTGTACTTTTTTTCTTGTATTAATCTGGCTCTCTAACGTCTCTTCTGGCCTCCGACAGACTGCTCAACAGCTTGAGTTTGAGAAAGCTGCTGGTGGGGAACAATCGTTTGCAGAGAGTGCCTGACTTACTTGACCACATCCCTCTGGAAGCCCTGGACCTCCAGCACAACAAGCTAGCTGAGCTTCCGGAGAGTCTGTTTTACAAGGCCTTAAAGTGAGTCTCTCAACCCCCTTTTCTCTACAGAACATAGATATCAGGGAAGCCAGCTCGCTAAACATATTCAAGACCAAGCTTAAAACTCATTTTTTCAATTTAGCCTTCAATTAGCTAACTGCAATAACCTTTTTAGCTGATTTTTTAAATTT
>JAVQJF010120441.1:0-12916 GCA_036023855.1 Gadopsis marmoratus
TAACATTTAGATATGAAGTGATAGTTTCTTTCTAACAGAGAACTGTCCGGAGGAGAACCCGCTGCACTACCGCTGGCCTGAGAGCCGCCCCACCGTCACTCAGTTCCTGCCCTGCTTCCCCAACAAGGACCAGAGCACCTCCAGGACCTGGTAACACCCACAATATAATACAATCCGTTTGGTTTGTGTTATTTTCAGGATGTTGAGACTTGAATCAATGCAGACACAGAGTACATCAGGAGTTCGTTGGTAGAAATATATACGATGAAGAAGCACATATTCATGCTCCCTCTGTCTTTCTGTTTCTCAGTCTGATCCACCCAGACAACTACTCGTCCTACTGGTCAGCTGCTGACCTCAGTAACTGCACGGACATCGACACCATCCAGGTGTCAGCAGGTACGCTCAGCCAACAGCCAATCAGATGCTCACACTGAGGCATATGCATACTGAGCAGAAAGTCGAATGGATATGAAGCATCCATTAGTATATCTGTGTGTGTTTTGTGCAGAAAACGCGGCTGAGGTGGCGGTGCAGCTCGCCGTCATCTCCAACAACGAGCTGTCCAATGAGGAGGTGAGTCCACGCTTCTCTCTGTGGCTGAGCAGAGCTGCTGTAAGGAGACTGTTCAACTCTCCTCCTCCTCCGTCTCTCTGCAGGTGTCCAAAGTGGTGACGAAGGTGAAGCAGCTGGTGAACGTGGCGAAGATCAACACCACGTTAGCCTCCACCGTCGTCACCATCATCTCCAACGTCATGACCAGCTCTGAGACGGTGCTGGCTGCCACCTCCGAGACGTAGGTCAACTGTCCTCATCTGCTCCGTCCACTGTGCTGTGCTCTGTCTGTACTCTATTGTCTCTCTACTCTACTTCACTCTGCTCCATTACTCTACTTTACCGGAGCAGTACAGTAAAGTACGTTCTGTATTACAGTGAATTATATTGTTCACTCTTCTTCTAAAATATTGTACTTTATATACCAGTTTTGTTACAACGTGTTGTCTTTTGTCCCATAACTGCAATATGTTCATGATGTTGTTGCTTATTTCACTGTGCTGCAATTTTAGGGTTTCTGGTTCATTTATTTCCTGTGTATTGAGCTTCTCTTTACCTCCTTTATCTGTTGTTTTCGTCTTTCTTGTCGCTGGCTAAGTTAATAGGAAACATGTATTTACTGGTTTTATCTCTATTATTATTATTATTGGCGATGATCTTTCCCCCCTCAGAGCTCTGAAGACAGTGGATGAGTTGGTTCAGAAGATCGAGTTCGAGGGCCTTTCGATCAGCATCACCTCCAGACACCTGGCTCTCGGAATATCTGCCCTCAACACCACCATGTTCAACGGGACGTCCTTCAGCGCCTTCAAGGCTCCGAACACCACTGAACCCCAGGTAACAACCACTGACCCACAGGTAACACCACAGAACCACTGACCCACAGGTAACAACCACAGAACCACTGACCCACAGGTCCACTGATCCACAGGTAACAATCACAGGTAACACCAGTGACCCACAGGTCCACTGAACCACCGTTCTGTTGGCTTCCACTGATTTGTTTCGTTAGAAGAACCGTTGGATTCTCACCGAGCTAACAAACACAAAATGTTTCTAAAAGCTCTGACGTATCTCTTTGAATTCAGTGTTGATTGTTCCTTTCTCTTTTTCCTTCCTACCTTCCTCCTCTTCTCTTATTTCCTCTCATCTCCCCTCCTCCGCCCCCCCCCCTCCTCGCTCAGATTGATTTTGAACCAGAGAGGGTTAACCCTTTAGCTCAGGTCACCCTCCCTGCCTCTCTGCTGTCCGGCGTCTCGCTGAGCGACGCAGACAGATCGTCTCTGTCCAGGATCAACTTCATGTTCTTCAGCAGCACAAACCTGTTCCAGGTCAGTCCACTACTGTCCACAGCTAACATGTCTTACTCTTACGTAAAGCTAAACACCAGAAAGTAGCACTGACGTTTGTTCTTCTCTCAGAAAGAGCAGGACGGCCGCTCTTTGAACAGCTACGTGGTGGCCAGCAGTGTGGGGAACTTCTCCATCAGTAACCTGATGGATCCAGTAGAGATAGAGATCACTCACCTGTCTGAGCAGGTACAGAGGAACATGTGTGTCCATGCATATGGGTGTGTTGTGCTCTGTGCTTTACTTTAAAAATACATTTTCGTGTGGTTATCAGTTATTAAGGATTCTGTGAGTGCTGATTCTAAATGGTGTCTGAGAAGCTGCTTTGGTGAACTTGAACTTTCTTTCGTTCTTCTCTTGTCCTTCCTGACAGCCCCAGCTGAATGCAGTTTGTATGTTCTGGGACTTCAGCCTCAACAGTAAGTCTGTTGTCATGTTAAACTGACCTACAGGCAGCCGGTTACATCTTTACAGGAAACAATGTACCTCAAGTTTCCCATCTGTTAACGCTTCAATCCAGGTCCTCAGCTCCCAAATCCCAGAATCCCCGCTCGGATTCTGACGGTTGTCGGGGCTTCTCTGTGTTCTGTGGGCGTCAACTGGCAAACATGAAATCATAGACAGATTACTGAACTGGCTTACTGGGCTCAGGCCCAGGGACCCAAAAGGTCAGGGGGGGGCCTCAAAACCTGAGAATCGTTAAGATGCGATGGTTATTAACAGTTTCATCAAAACATCAAAGTGCTCAGTCAAACATCAGTTACTTCTTTTTAGGTCCTGATCCAGATCCAAGTCCTTTAATGTCTGCTCATACTGAGTTCCATCTGATAATAATTTTTGTTACATTTTTGTTTTTACTGTAAAATAACTGTTCAGAGGTAGAAAGCAAGCAGAAATCCTTCAGTCCAAAGTTTATTCATCCTGTAGAAAATGACCAATCAAAGTGTGACAAGAAAAATCCAACATCCGGTTTGTAATTAAGCTCAAATCATCTTCAGCAACATTTACTGTCAGTAGTTTCTGGACTGGTTCCACTTCCTGGAAAGCTCTGAATGTGATCGGAATATACAGTAATGCCGCTGTGCTGCCACTAGATGGTGCTGGAGGCTGGAATGACCAGGGCTGCAGAGCGTCTCCAAGATCCACCAGCAACAAAACCATCTGTCTCTGCGACCACCTGACCCACTTCGGCATCCTCATGGTAAGACTGTGTGTAGACCGAGCCCACGTGAGGAGAGAACCGGGACAGGGGCTCAAACCAGACTTCACTTCCTGTTTAGGCGTTTTAGTGTGTGTCGAGTGAGTCAGAAGGACTTCCAACGTGTGATATGTGCTTGTTTTCTCTGATGTTGGATTTATTTCTGACTTGTTTTTAAGGTTTTATTTAGGGGTATAAAGTAAACAAGAAATATCTTGCAGTTTACTGGAGTATTTCCATTTTTAAGCCACGTTCTGCTTCTACTCCGCTACATTTCAGAGGGAACTACTGTACTTTTTACTGCTCTACATGTATTTATCTGACTATTCAGATTCAGAACATAAAACATCATAGTGTCAAACTGTAAACGGTCGAACTACCAGATAATATAGAATATACGATGAGGTGGCATTACAAGCCATTCTGCCGCCTAATGACTTTGATTTTGTTGCTGATGCAGTTTGGTTCTCTTCTTCAGCTCTTTCTTTTAAACCTTTGTGAAGTGTTTAGCTACTGAACGTGAGCTCCACGTGATCTGGTTGTACTTGTCTCTGTCTGCAGGACATTTCTGGAGCTTCACCCCACATCGACCCGAAGAACAACAAGATTCTGACCTTCATCACCTACATCGGCTGTGGCGTCTCCGCCATCTTCTCTGCTGCCACGCTGCTCACCTACATCGCCTTCGAGTGAGTCATGTGATGCATCCTCAATAGAAAGTTAGTGCTTCGAGCAGCTTTAACCGAGCCCAAACATGAAATGTGTAAAAAAGCATTTTTACTTCTACCTACATCCTGTCATTCTGTGGTCTAGCCTTTGCTAAATGGGATGGAAACGTAATCAATAAGTGAATTCATGTCCATCCTCGTGACCCTGCAGTTACCTCTGTGGATAAATAGTTATAGATAATGGGTGGATGGTTGGATGTTCCCAAAAACCAACCTTTGTGAATCACTGGTGAATTTTAAAACCTCAGATCATGTGAAACATGAGAAACACTGTTGGCGTGTGGTGAGGTTTTGGGAAAGAAGTGAAACCAACCAATTTGGTTGGCGGTTGGGGCAGGATGGCTGTGAATATGTGAATCTGAAAATGAGCACAATCTGCGGCAAATCTATTTTCATTCTTCCTCTTTCCTTCCCACAGAAAACTCCGGCGGGACTACCCCTCCAAGATCCTGATGAACCTCAGCACGTCCTTGCTGTTCCTGAACATGGTCTTCCTACTAGACGGCTGGCTTGCCAGTCTGGAAACTCGTTGGCTTTGCCTGTCTGTGGCCGTTTTCCTGCACTACTTCCTGCTGACCTCCTTCACCTGGATGGGGTTGGAGTCCATCCACATGTACATCGCTCTGGTCAAAGTCTTCAACACCTACATACGCCGATACATCCTCAAGTTCTGCATTGTTGGATGGGGTGAGTGGCTGATTGTTAAGCTTAAACTATCATGTAAAGATAAACGACGGCTACACTTTATGATGGAAGTGTTTACATCAACTTCCTGCTAAAATATTGCAGTTGTGACAGGTCAAGTGTCTGCGCACTGAATAAACGCTGAGTAAAGCTGTAATGATTTAAAGGTGCAGCTAAAGTCCAAGTGCTGGATGTCAGTTGAAGCGTGCGTCTTAAATTGAGTTGGAGGTGAACCAGCTGACGTGGAAGTCCTGAAAGATATTAGGTGTTGAAATTCAGGTGAAGACCTGAAAGGATTCGAAGTGTCCAATTGTAAGTAATAAACGGAGCGAGAGATGAAGGCAGTCGACATGTCAGTGGTAAAGGTTTCAGTTGAAGTGGAAGCTTTTTAAACTGAAGACAGTTGAAGTGAATAGAAAGTAGTTGAACTCAAGTGCCAGTTGATTTTGTGTTGCGTGAAAGTAGCAGAAGTGTCATTTGAAATAGTATAAACAGCTGCTCACTGTAGGCGTTAACAAACAGGACGGATTTCTGAACATGGTAACTTTGCTCCCCTCTAGTGGCAGCAGAAGATACGTGTTTGGAGTTTTTCAGGGACGAAATAAAATGAATGTTTTCTCCGATAATTTGTGTATTTTCTGATGGGAGTCGGCCTGCTGGGAGAGAGTTGAGTATTTTGTCACATGTAAGATTCCTCCACACGGTGTGATGTGCAGCTGTACAAAGAATACTCTCTGTAACACTGACAACCTTCATATATACGTTTGATACCTGGACGTGCCGATGATTCGGTCGGCAGCAACAAAGAGTCCAGACAGGAAGACCCTGATGCTGGATGTGGATTGTGTTGCAGGTCTCCCTGCAGTGCTGGTGGGGATTGTTGTTGCGGTGGATAAAGACTTTTACAGCCTGCAGCAGTACGGCGAAGGAGAGTCGGGGGAGGGATCCTCAGAGTTGTAAGTAACCACACAGTCCGATGATGTAGTTTCTATCTGTTGGAAAGAAAGTCAATACGAATGATAATCAACACAGTCGGGATGGATCATTTTAATTTTAATTTAGTTTCAGACTCTTCTCTTCCAGGATTATAATCTAGTGGAAAAATACTAAATTTGTCTATTTACATTGATTTTTCTGCCTAAAACCAATCAAATTGAATTATATTGTTTCTAAAAAAGGACACGACCTTGTTGTCCACGGCCAGTTTACGGGGGTGTAACGTCAGAAAAACAACATCAGTTATGATGTTTCAGGACGCCCTTTTTAATGATGATCTTACAGTGACACCTTTTGGTGTACGCGGCATCATGTGTTCAGAGTGTGTGTGTCCTCCCTCCTCAGCTGCTGGATCCAGAACTCCGTCGTCTTCTACACTACCTGCGTCGGTTACTTCTGCGTGGTGTTTCTGCTCAACGTGGCCATGTTCATCGTGGTGATGATGCAGATCTGCGGCCGTAACGGCAAACGCAGCAACCGCACGCTGCGAGAGGAGGTCTGGGTTCAAGCTCACGTTACGCGCATTTCCACTCTCTGACCGCTGTTACTCTGCCGCACCTTATCCCAGCAAGCGAAGGGACACTAAGTCCTGAGTGTGGAGGAAGTGACGTGCACAGCAAACCTGTAGTTAGGAAGAGCAGAGCAGACGTACAGCAGTGCCACAGAAATGTTGCTACTATTTTAAATTCCAACTTTACTCAACTGGCGTTTGTTTTCTTGAGCAGCAGAGAAAATACTGAATTCACTTCCAACAGAAAACTGGGAACTGGGCAACATTTATTGAGTTGCAGCCCCTGGTAGTGCAAACAAAAGAAAGAAGGTCTGCCGTCCTCGAGCTGAGACGCTCCTGATGCGAGAGAACAACGTTTTCTTGCAGCTAGATGTTTGGTTTTCGCGTCACTCTCTCTCTTCTGCTGTGATCCAGGTTCTACGAAACCTGCGGAGCGTCATCAGCCTCACCTTCCTGCTGGGAATGACCTGGGGCTTCGCTCTGTTCGCCTGGGGGCCCGTCAACCTGGTCTTCATGTACCTCTTCTCCGTCTTCAACTCCCTGCAAGGTAACAACAACCACCAACAGGTGCGTCATAAAAGGCGCGTGGAACAACTCAACCCAGCACAGTTTTTTACAGCAGTATTCAGAATTTCCTCTTAAGTGGTTCAGCCCTTCTCCATGGCGGGTAAATGACCAGCAGCGGTCTCAGAGTCTTTCTGCAGGTTTCTGTCCAGTAATGAAATGTCTTCTCTCGTCCGGCGCCTTGGCTTCATGTTGACTCGAAAACCTGTTGGTATCTAACTTCACGCCAAACAATCCGTCTTTATTTCTGTCGAGGTACGGGTCTTGGATGTCGGTGCTTAATCATCAGCTTCTCATTTTCCAGGACTTGAAGCTCAACTGTGTGATGTTCTTCTTTCTACTCTGATACTTTTGTGAATTGAAGGAGTGAATCAGGCAGGTATACATCGCCTAACAAGTCGAGATGGTCGTACGGTTGCAGAGTTGGTCGTGTGATGAGAAAAACGTGTGTTTGATCACCTCGAACAACAGACTTTGGCTAACGTCATCGTGATCCGTCCGATATGACACGAGCCGTCAAACCTTATCTTACCAACAGGAAATATATTTAATGGTAGTTATTATAAGTGTGGTGTTCCTCAAGGCAGTCGTTTAGGAATGCTTCTGTTTTCAGTTTTTAATAATGAAAATAACATTTTGAATAATGCTAGCATTGCAATAAACACATTAGCGCCCCCATCTGGAGAACGAGAAAAGGTCACAAATGAGGAAGTGAAGTTGGGTTTTTTTTCATTGAATATTTTAAATACATCGCGTGGAGCCCAGGAGGAGGAGCTACTGCTGTTACAGCAGCTTACGTGGATCTAAATAAACGACTCACAGGCAGATGGTGACCCTTCAATTAACAGGGTTCTTGTACGAGGTTCAGTGTGTTACTTCGGCCGAGAAGATAGTCAGCTGTTTTCGCTTTGTTCTGTTTGGTGTGAGTGTCCATGGTAACTGTGTGCTGCATCTGGTGATACTGTGGGAACAAATAAGTTCTGTAAAGTATAATCTGCATTAGGGGTTCATCGTTAGGGGAGCAGCTATTAAGACAAAAACTGTTTGACAATCTAAAAACAATTAAACTGACCTTCTTTCTTTCTGCAGGTCTGTTCATATTTATCTTCCACTGTGCTTTGAAAGAAAACGTCCAGAAGCAGTGGAGAAGATACCTCTGCTGTGGCCGATTCAGACTGTCAGACAACTCAGGTGCCTGTCTGTCTGCCTCTCTGTCTGTCTGTCTGTCTGTCTGTCTGTCTGTCTGTCTGTCTGCCTCTCTGTCTGTCTGTCTGTCTGTCTGTCTGTCTGTCTGCATGCCTGCTTCACAGCAGAAGACTAAAGCCGATTCAGGACCTCCTGTCGGGTCGGTCTGCTGGCCTCCTGCCAGGTTCCCACTGCAGCAGAAAAAAAGAGAACGGCACTTTATTAAAATATGAAACCAAAGTCTTTCTCGGCTCTGCAGCTAATAAAAACAGATAAAACAGGGCTGCCTCTGAAAGGCCGTGAAGTCCTGCAGGGGCAGTCATCCAGAAAGTCCGTGCACTTCCTCATTCGCTGTTTTCATACCAGAAATTCCAAGTTAAGTCGATTTTTGTGTGAAAGTCTGTGAAATGGCATTCAGCCACAGAATTCCTCAGTGAAAACAGGATCGTAGTGAGAAGACAGAGTTCATGTCCGTGCGTACTTCAAGTATTCATGTATTGAATCAACGTCAAGTAAAATAAATCCTTTTTCTCCGAGGTTGATGACAGTGATCCGGTTTCTGACTGTTGGTAGTGCTGTAGGGACGCCGCTTCGGGTCAAATATGCCACGTATTACTCGTGTCTGATGTTTAAATGACCTATGAGAACATCCCGTGGCGTGGAGGGGGGAAGGAGATGGGAATACGATGGAGGACAGTCACAGAAGGAAAGACACAGGTGGAAGAACGAAAGAAGGGAGGCTGGAGAACAAAGCATCCGTGTTCCGTTAAAAGTCCCTGAATAAGGCCAATACTCTGGAGGGGCTGTTGACCGATAAGCCGATTGATGAGTGTATTGGTTGATTGGTTGTGTTTGTGTCCCCGTGGCAGACTGGAGCAAGACGGCCACCAACAACACGAAGAAGGTGAGCTCAGACAACCTGGGCAAGTCCCTGTCCTGCAGCTCCCTCGGCTCCAGCACCACCAACTGGACCTCCAAAGCTAAAGCTACGCTCAACCCCTTCACCAAACGCCACAGCAACACAGGTGAGACGCACGCACACAGAAAGGAGGAGATGGATCATCACACTGAATCATCTCACACGACCGAGGGAATAATTATTTAAGGAGGACAAATGTGAGAAGTGTGTGTGTGGCCTTTCGGTTTTTTATTGCTGTGAAATTGACGAGTGTTCTGCTTCGACCCACCTCCATCAGGGTTATCTCTGTAAATGGGAATTTATTCAAATAAAAAGTGTAGTGATCACGTTTGCATGCAGACTCAACGGATTCTGTCCTGAAACAAAACCTGAGATTGACTTTATTCTAAAAATGTACGATTTGCTTTCATTTGTCACAGTTGGTAGATTCTGTGGGTATTTTCAGCAGCTGTGAATCCTGAGTCTGCATGTAAACATGATCCCTGTTCCAGATTAGTTTTGTGTATAATTCTTCCTGGTTTGTCTCTGTCACTCTGGACGAGTCTCTAACATCATGTTCATGTATCCACCTCTGTGTTTGGTGTGTAGAAAGCTCTTCCAACCAATAGCAAGAGCGGAGGACCGGCGGAGGTAAAGCTAAGAGCTGACTGACTTCCTGCTTCCAGCGTCATGTGACGTGTTTCCCAAAATGTTTTGTGGTCAAGGTGGATCTGCAGATTCAAATGTTTCATTTTAATTGGACAAGAAGAAGGAAAAGAAATTCTCAAACGTGGCGACTTTGCTAGGAGACATTTTGGGAAAGCAGCCACTGTGTGATGTGATAGGCTGGTCACTGTGATGTCACCTTCTTCCCCACCTGAGACACACTGAGTGGGAGGGCGTCCATTTTTACCCATTGACACATGACTAAACCTACAACGCCACCCACCCAGAGTGCCCCAGGTGCAGAAACAAGCACGCCATGACAGACTGCACCCACGCTAACACCCGCCACTTTAATTTAAGAGCAGAGTAACAGCAGGCTAACGGCGTGGTTCACATTACAGCCAGCGACTGAATGATATTAACAGTCCAAATGTTCCACCATGTACTAAAATCCAAATGAATCTCCTGTTTTAGTTAGATTAAACGATCACAGAGCAACAACGATCCTTCAGCAGGTGGCGCTGATCAGGTTTTTGGACGTCTGTCTTCTAACAGTGTTTTGTGCCAGGCAGCACTGTTTCAAACCTAACTCAAATTTAATTGCTTGTCTGTTTTTTTAACCCAAACGACCAAACGTCGTTTATTCTGAACCAATACGATCCCCTCTAGTCTTAAATCCGTGCCCCTGCTGGTGGCAGGAGATATGACTCCAAAAGTGCCCGAATAGGTCATTTGCCAATGACTCCCAAAATGACATACAGTATAGGTGTACCGACCTTTGGTCACCATGGTAACAATAAGGGTTAGGGTAGGTTTAGGCACCAAAGTTACCTGGTTAAGTTTGCAAAAAGATGGTTTGGGTCAAAGTAAGTCATTGACCCCATAGCTGTCCAGAGGATTTATCCTTCCTGTCCACAAACATGTTTAAAGTTCGATAGCTAGAAGTCAGATACTAAATGGTGTAGTTGTTTATCTTCAGCACCAAACTGCTGTCCGTCCTTGGCCTTTAAGCTTTGCAGTTAGCATCTCAGCCCCCCCCCCCAATCAAACATGTGCCCCACCCACTCAGAGGCTTTTTAGATTTAATTCTAAAAAGTTGCTGTCCACTGCCGCTGTTACACCTGCAACAAACTTTATGAACTTTATCACCTTCCCAGAAACGCTGGAAGGCCAGCTGACTGAAATCACCTCGTCTGAAGGTTCATTGACCTTCAGGGCTGGATTTGGCTCCAGACATCCTCCAATCCGAAAACACCTTTTCATAATGGTGCGATTTAAAACTGCCATGAAACAGTAGCCCCGAGCTGCAGAGTGAATGTTCCTCGTAGCGTCTTGAGGGGAAACACGTGCTTTGTAGTGTGTAAATCAGACCGTCAACAAGTTCATTCCATCACAGAGGCTTCGGGGGATCCGCTCACTGCTGCGTTGCTGTAAATCCTGACGTGTGGAGGCTGTGGACCACACACACTTGCATTGCACCACACTGGTGTATTGATCTGTTTGATGTGTGTGTGCGTCCCAGACCCCCAGGAATGGATGCACTTTCCATATTTCACCACACGTGTATCTGCACAATCCGAGCGGGACCTTTTTTCTAACATGTTTTCCAACTTTTCCAACATCTGCTTTGCCAAATAAACAAACTTGTGGTTAAACTTTGGGGATAATCGCATAAACACACTTATACAGCTGATAAAGCCCTTTCCCCAAAGAGTCCAAAACCCACGATGAATTAATCCTTTTATGATGTTGAGGCGAGGTCCGGTGTATAAGCCTGTAACCCCGTGGCTTCGGAAACATATAACAGGTGGGTTTTCCTTTGGATAATAATAAAAATAATTATTTCATTGTGTCATGTACCTGAAGCAACAAGCCCCTAACCAACGCAGCCTGAGCAGGCTTCCTGACTCTGTACTGGACCTTGTTGTCTGCCTGACAACCACTCAGGTACATTCACAATAACACAATGGTACAGGATGTAAAGTATCTTTCATAGGTTAACAGTATCAGAAATAAACTCATCTAAAACTAACCAGTGTAGAATTACGCTTAGAACAAGATTTTGAAAACCCAAAGTAAGACACTTTACAGGAATTTGAAAATGTACTTGACATCCTACAGTCAGTTCCAACGTATCACAACGTTAACCAGATTATAGTCTCCAATGGAAACAGACAACTTCTTAACTACAGTTCAGTATCTGTGTATCTTATGTACTGAATGCAGGCCTCTTTCTCCTCTGTCTGAGGTCTGCCAACGATGTCTCAGTTTCTGCATCAGTCTCTTATAGTTTCCAGATGCTTGATGTCAGAGAATTCCTCCATCCCAGAACCAAAGGTTGACCTGATGTTTCCAGAGGTCTTTACTGTGACGCTGGTTCAGCCCCAACTCCCGCCTCACTTTCCATCTCTGTCCTAAAGTGAACTCTGGAGTGGATTTGAGGGGAACATGGCAGGAATATATGTTTCAGAGGGGCTACAGGAACAAAGCAGCCCAGTGTGACATCACAGGACATTTCGAAAGTCAAAGGTTCTGGACAGGACCAGCTCCACATTACCGCGTGGAGCCGGGGGCATAATCAGTTATAACGCACAGTGAATGTCCTGAATGTAGAAATAACGGACGCCGTGACTGTGGCCAACGCCAGCAGGCAACCGTCTCTTGACCCGTCGTTTCATGTTGCACAGGGACATATTCATAGCTGTGAACCACGGCTGTACGCTGAGCAAGACAACATGGACAACTACACGTGTTTTGTTGTTTAATTAGGCACCGATAGCAGGAGTGACCAGAGCGAGTGACTGATCTGCTTTTTCATTCCAAGGAAAACTTTGGCTGAACAGCACGATTCAGAGACAAGCTAAATTATTGCCTTCTATACGAAGTCACACGAAACAACTAAACCAGCACGCAGTCCGTATGTGCTTGATCTGGCCCAGATTATATTCTTTTGGCTGGAATGCATTGGCTCGGTTTCCAAGAGAAACGTCCAAGACGTAAAGATCCGAAGGCTGCTAGTTGCATCAAATTGCATCATACAAACTTGATTAAAATGACATTTCTATAAAGTGCGGATAACATTCTCAGCATGTTGTTGCAAACCTGATGATACCTGTAAAGGCCAAGACGTATACATCATCAAATGTGAGAAGGTTCTGAAAGCTTTACATTAGTAAAAGTGGTTCTAGAAGAAGGTAGAACCTTGCTGTTCTAGCTTGCTCCTTCTCGGTGAGAAGGTGATATACAACCCAGAAAGTCCGGGGTTAATCGTTTGAGACATCAAAACACTGTCCAGTGAGTTCTACCTCTAAAACAGTCAAATTAGCACAATGCCGAACCGTTGCGTGCTATCAGGTATTCTACCTGGAATGTGCACTCGCCCATATTTGATTGGCTGCTGCAGTGCGTTGTCAAGATGGCGATGCATTGAGCAACGAATAACGAATATTTCCATCAACTTCAACTTCAAATCAAATCAAATCAAATTTATTTATATAGCGCTATATCATAACAAAGTTATCTCATAGCACTTGTAAATATAGAGCAAGTCCAAGCAAACTCTATATCTACAGACCCAACAAT
>JAVQJF010120459.1:0-18814 GCA_036023855.1 Gadopsis marmoratus
GTTCATTCACTGCATTTTGTTAATTGATGAAACTAAACTATTAACACTTCCATTTTTGAAAGCATTCTTAGTTTACAGCATTTTTTCACACCTGCCTAAAACCTTTGCACAGTACTGTACATTCTGGTCTATTTAATGTTGAACAAGAGTGAATTTTAAAACCTCTAAAAGCCTTCCACCTTTACTAGAGTATTGATATGGTTATTTTGGTTGTAGTTATTAATTTAATTATTAACCAGTGTTCCAAATTAATGGTTTAGTATATTTAATTTAAGAGATGGACTGATTTATTAATTAACTGGCTATCATTTTCCCTTTAAGTGTGGTGCACTGGTGTGAACTTAATGAAAGTTAAATTCTATTATATAATGTAAACATTGTTTACGTCTGAAGTGAGTGTAATCACAGTGCTTCATCTTTTTGTACCAATTCATGTGTTAACATTATATCATTTTGGTGCCTCTTTGAGGTTATTAATTATTGGTACATATTATCACCCCTACAAAACAAAAATTAAAATATTCCACATTATTCATACATTACTGTTATTTAAAGTCAGATATCCAGTTGAGTGTCCCCCACATGTTATGTGTCGTTGTGTGGTTTATTAGTCAATTGTTGGTGTCCTTTTTTCTGTACGTATATCTTCCATTAGTGCAAAATTGTGAATTAAAAAAAGGAACAAACAAGGAGGTAGTTAATTGTAGTTGTTTGGTGAAGCTTTTGGAAAAAATAAACTTCCTCTGCCTCTTGGATGAGTCTCTTCTAACCAACAGCCAATCCAGTTGCCTTTGATATATTTCTTCTAAATAGTAGTGGTGCTAATGGCAGTAGTAGTCACTATATTACTAATAGTTATACAAGTATTATTGGTAGTAAATAGCGGTACCGTTCCGACAAGGTCTTTCAGTCCAATTGGTTTTCCCTTCTGATGTCTCTCTGTTGGAGGAGATTGACCATCCCAGCCCTTCAGTTCCAGGCTCTTCAGGTACAACAAGGTCTTCAGACCTGAACACACATATTATTCACCATAATGGTTTTAACAGACAGTTTCAGTATCTCAAAGAAGTTTACATTTTTGGTTGGCGGTTAGTTCAAGAGTGTTGAGGACATACAAAGTGTTTATGCACAGCTCTTCTGACCTGGATAAAAAGGCATGGTATAGAGTACAAGTACATAGAACTCTAGGTAACTTTAATGACACCAGCGATGAAAAGTGGTTTTCAATCTGACCTGTCAGACTGTCAATCATAATACAAACTTTAGATCCAAATACGTCTGTTGAGGTAAACAAGGCACCAATAAACCGGGCCCATGTGTCATTCCCTGAGATTTTCAAAAACTAGGAATAATACATCTCAACAGTACATGCATGCATTTTATTGAGTAAAAAAGACAGTTATGGTTCTTGAAATTGTAAAACACATCTAGGAATATTTGTCACTATTGGTCCTTTGTTGTTTAAGGTTCGAATATGCTACATTTGCTTCATGTTTTTTCACCAAGGAGAATATAGCATAGAAAATACAACACAGTTACATACCCACACAGTAATCCTCAATCACTGTGAAGTCCTGGTTCTGAATTGCACTGCACACCTGTGGCACAGGAAGAGAGACAGACATCAACAAAACAAACAGAACCAAACAAAAACAATGGAACACACTATTTTGCTTCAAATCACTGAAAATCTGAGACGATTTGCATATTTGTGTTAAAGACTGCTTGTCACTGCTTCCGTTCCTCAAATTTAAATGAATGAATTACTCTTCAAAACTCACTTTAACGTCTGGTCTATGTCTACGTCTGGTCTACGTCTACGTCTGGTCACTTACTGTTGTTAGCCACGACAGCTGCATTTTGCAGAATCTCTCAATCTCACAATGTTATTAAATCAGCAACAACTGCATCATATTAAAAGTGACCGACCGATATCTAACTTTTAATATAAGAGTATATAAGACAGTAGGTGTCACAGTAATGTTATCACCTGTAACACAGAGGCCCCGACGTGAAGAAACTGTAGTCCAGCCTCTGCTGAGTCAATGCCTCCAGTGGCCAAAATTGGGAAACCAGGAATTGCTTTAGCGATGGACGAAACTGCTCTCAGAACAATGGGTCTGATGGCGTTGCCTGCACACATTGTTAATATTACTAAGTTCTTCATCACAGGCTAGCTCAGCGTGTACATTGTGTGTTACTTTCATTTATTTAGTCATTCAAGGATCCTTTAAAGGATAACATGGGTGTTGCTTCACCTTTTTCACATTAGCGGAGAATTCTCCGCCTGGGCTGATTGTGAATGGGTCACGCACAAATTCAATAACATCCCTGGGAATGGCAGAGTCATGAAATCTGGCAGAGAAATTCCCCCTCAGCTGTGTGAGGAATTTCTTCATATTCTCTGTGACGTTGCTCACACCCACTGTCTTCAGTGTGCTGAAGTGCAGCAGTCTCCCTGATAATAAATCTGCGTGGCATCAAGCTTTTCCACCATATCCACCACAAATTTTTCTTTCCCCTGTAGTTGGTGTTAGGAGTCTGTTCGCACTGATATAGGCTAATAAAAATAACATTAATTTGTAAGAAAGTGAAAATATTTAACAATAATCTGCTTATTAGGCCTAAATATCTACTTTTTTATTATTATTATTTGAAAGTCCGACCCCCACACTATCTGCTTAGAAATATTCTGGCCCTTGGACAAATGTAGTTGATGACCACTGCTCTAGAAGTACCCTACTACAGCTACTGTAATGGTAACCAACAGTTACGAGGGACTGTGTATGTGTTTGTACGTTTGTGTGTGTTCTTACCAGACACCCCTCCATACGTGGAGCGTTTCTCCTTTCCAACATTCGGCCACGGGACGCCGTCGGCGTTCAGTCCCATCAAACCTGACACTGTGTTGGTGGCCGTCACTCCATCTGCTCCACCTATAAAATCACGACAATCACGTGTGCTAGACATTCATTACATACATTGTTGAATTCAAACGATTTGCGCTACGCAATGCCAAATGATGTAACAAAACACAGAAGCAGAACTGATATGTCGGAAAGATAAAGAAGGGAGCGTGCTGCAGTGAAGTGGGTTGACCTTCATAAGCAGCCTTGGCGATGTCCACAATATTGGTAACGTTTGGGGTCAGCTTGGCAAAGAATGGAATGGAAACGGCTGCACGGACCCAGCGACAGATGCCACGCACCAACACTGGGTCCTAATGACAAAGACACACACAAAAAAAAACAGACAAACCATTTAGCACATCAGATTGTTCATTTTTGAAAGCGTACACAAGATGATGTGCATGTACTATAGACCTACTATAGAGAATTGTGTGTGTGTACCTGACCACAGGCCAGTCCCATGCCTCTCTCGCCCATCCCATGAGGACAAGACAGGTTCAGCTCCAATGCATCTGCTCCCGATTCCTAAAACACACACATATTTCTCTTTTGCACCTTCACATATCACACAGTTGTAACTTGTGTATGTACATGTAATTACCCAATATAATAACATATTGTGCTTTGTACATTCTGTGAATGGTGGTGACAGTTTTGTCCCTGGCATGTGATTTTTCTCACCTCTGCCATCTTGGCCAGCACTGTCCAGTCTTCCTTGTTGTAACTACACATTATACTCGAGATCACCACCTGGCAGAGAGACAGGGAAAGCTTAGTTTTGTCCAAAACAAATGTGAGCGCATCAAACCATTTATTGGTCCATTCTTCCATCCATCACATGTGATAGTTGAGGCAAAATGACTTTTAATAAAACCTAGGTGAATGATGCATCTCACCATGAAACAAATGGGTTCACAAATCTATTAAAATGTTGCATAATGCAGTCGCAACAGAAGACAGATCTGCATATGTGCGTAGATAAATATACATCTTGTTTTGCAATGACAACGTTCTGCCTGTTGTCATTAATGCCTTTTGTGACATGACGGGAAGGCAAACTTACGTTATTAGGGAAGTCCTTCTTTATCTCAGTGACTGACCGACACCAGTAGGCTGCCGTCTTCTCACTGATGAGCTCAATGTTGAGGAAGGAGCCTTGACCTGGTCCATACACATGACCTGAGGTGGTGCCACGCACAATACGAGGAGACACGTTGGTCACTAGGTCCTGCAGAGACAGATTTTGACAGGCCAATCGGACGACTCGACAGTGGTAGCTGTGAAAAGCTGATTGCATTTCTAACCGTTTCCCAGGTTTCCTGTGATAAATGGTGCCATAAGAATGGCTAAATGAACTCAAACTACAGCTCCATGTCATGCACGTAAGTGAACGTGTTTCTAGTAGTATAATAGAAATGGCACTCCCTGAAATGGATTTATTATGGCTTTTATTAAGTTGTCACACTCTCAATACTTTAGAGCTGAAACAATTTCTCCATTAATACACTTTTAGAATTTTTAGGTGATTTATTAAAGCAAAGGTGCAAAAAAACAAAAAACAAACACGGTTTCCAGCCTCTCAAATATGAATATTTGCTGATTTTCTTGGACAAAACAAGCAATCTGAATATGCCAATTTGGTCTTTTCGACACGGTGATGGGACGTTTGATGTGATGTTTTATTTTTTTTCTGACATTGTACAGACTAAATTATTAATCACGAAAATTGCTGGCAGACTGATCAACAATGGAAATGATTGTCGGTTGTAGCCCTACAATATTTTGCTACTTTTATTTTCATATTACCTTCTCTGTTATTGCAAGTGCTGCCTTGTAAATATAGACATACCCGTGGACTATAAATAAACCTGCAACAAACTGAACGAGGCAAAATACAAATATCTAAAGCAAAATGGGTAAATGTGTATAAAAGTGGGCTCCAGAAGCTTACACTTCTGACCCAATTCAGAGGCTCATTTTTTTGAAGTTACTAATTTAACCATTTCTTTCTTCTTAGGTGAAACTTATTAGACCCAGAATAGCTTAAAGGTTTTGCCACCTGGGCTTTTTCTAAAAATTACCTTTTATTAAAAGAAATCCCTTTCTTTGTGATTACTTGGCACCTTACCTTGTTTGTGTGTGTAAGTGGTAAATGGTTCTTGGACTAAGCTTGTCAACCTTAACAGTTCCTCAAGCGCTTTTCAGACTGGTCTCATTCCCCCATTCACACACACATTCACACACCGATGGCGACGTAGCTACCGTGCAAGGTGCTGGCCGCCACCGGGAGCAACATATGGTTCAGTGTACTGTACTGTACCTTATCCAGTTCAAACGTCTTGGTCAGAGCGAAGCCCCACCCTTGTTCAAAAGCTCTTCTGATCATAGCTGTGGTGGTGGTGGGAGGAGCAGATGCCAGGCCAAATGGGTTGGGAAACTTAATTCCACAAACCTCAACGCTGATGTCCACCTGATCTATAGCACTGTAGAACAACGGCAGCTTCGGAACTGGGTCCACTGCCTGTCCGTGCAGGGACTAGAGATGGAGATAGGACAAATGTTGTACTTACATTACTGATATTACATTTGATAGAAATAGGCATGCGTTGAATAATCACGATGTACTCTTGCATCTGACGGTGTCCAAAAGGCAAGTCCTGTTTCTCATGACTCTGGTGGCAGTCAGAGTGTAGAGTAAAAAAAAATAAAAAAAATCAGTCTGCTCTTTGTGTGACGCATTTATGTGATCGTACGAAGCTCCGAAAACATCCCAAGCTTTAAATGCACACCACAACACAACAACTATTGTCAGGTATGCACACAGAGTATCCTACAGCAGATTTTTATAAACAAATGGGATAAAGAATCAGAACACAACTGAGGGAAGAGGAACTTCTTATAAGTGAACTTCAAATTTCAACGATGACACGTGTCTTGGCTCCTTGAATTATACCTGGTCGAAGTCCTGGATCTTAAAAATGTGAATGTTGAAGCGGAGACTAATTTACCTGTATGAATCTGTGAATATGCCATGAGGCCTGTTTGCCATCGTTCACCGATTCCACTGTGGTGTTTGCCAAACCAGCGATGTCTCCTCCTGCAAACACCCATGGCTCACTGGTCTGCATGGTGTCTGCGTTCACCTCTGGAGTACCCCAGCTGTTCAGCTTCACAGGAGCCATGGCCTCACTCACTATACATAGACAAATTATGGTTATGTGTGAAACATTGCCAAAACATTTTTTTGAAAGGGAGCATTCTACAGCGTGGTGAGTCATTGTGAAATACATGCATTAAAGCACATCATCACAACATTAAAGTTCTGCATTCACATTCTGCATCAATGAGTAACAACTCCTACAAACATGAACAGCTCAATGACTCAATTTCTGTTATGTACGATTTCCCACGGTCTGCCAGTCTAAGAGGCCAGAGGCCTGAAGTACGAAGCAGGATTTGGGGTTGGCGAGATTATTTCAGGTTTAAGTCTGTGTTTTCGACGGTGGTTCACTTCTTACTGGGGTAAATTGCCATATGCTGCACGCCTAACCTGCTCTGGAGCAGGCTACATTGGAGATAACAGATCAACGCGTGCAAAAAGCACCGCCTACTGACCAATCAACTCTCACCAATAGAAAATCCTGTGGAGCTTGGCAGATTAGTGGGTGGGACTCTTTTTATGTGAGAGATACAGATGTTGTACGTTTTTATTAATATTTCTTTGTTGCATTTTACACCTCTGGAAAGAATAAGGCTAAAACTGCCATATACACGCAATAAGAATACATATAAGCAACACATTCATTTAATGAAATACATAAAACGTAAGTAGGTTATAGTCAGATCTACTCATGCCCTAACGATGGGACGGTGATATCAAATAAGCCTGTAAATTTAATGTTAGGTTAGGATTTAAGCGTTTCAACCTCCATCGCTGTGTGCCGGGTAGCGCGTGAGGGTAGACTGGGATTATCTGAGGTACTCTCCTCTGTGGATGCACAAAGTCTGTTGTTGGGAGGCCTGTCGTATTTGAATTTCCAGAGTCCATTTTTAATCTTTCGTTGAGTCTTAAATATATGTTTGTTTACTTTTTTTTTTATTTTTACAATGATCTGTACAGAAAATGCTGTTTATATCCAAATTAATCATGTGGAAAATGTCTGACGCCATGTCTTGCTTGCTCACTAGTAGACACGACATGATTTATTTTCAACTCGTATTAGCCCAGGACAAAGCAAAAAGACTGTTAGTGTGTCACTCAGCTGACTGGCTAATTACCTTGTGAATCGTTGAGCATGGAACCAAAGGCACTGATGATGTAATCAGCCTTCAGCCTGACAACCTGGTCCTCATCTTCCAGCCAGTGGCCTTCCTCAGTCTGTTCGGTGCGACAAAACTGTAAACCAGCAACCCGACCGTTCTTCACGATGACCTCACGAGGAGACAGGAAGGGCAGGAACTCACACTGCTCCTCCTTAGCCAACTCCATCTGACAGAAAAAACTATTCAGTATTCTCTATGTATCCATTTGCCTATCCATCCATCTCACCCTCATCCATACCTCCTCAGGAACTGCCCTGATGTTGGTGAATCCCTTCCTGAAGCAGACATAGACTCTCTTGGCTCCGCAGCGAAGAGCCGAGGTGGCACAGTCAAATGCAGTGTCACCGGAGCCCAAAACTATCACCACACCCCTTATTTCTGGCAGAGAAGAGCGACACTGACACATGCCTAGACAGAGAGACATGGTAATGAGAAATTGTCTCTGACTATGGAAATATTTTGCTCACTTCCTGTTAGATTTTCTCATTAACAACTTTATAGATTGGTAGTTTAAGTGATGTCGTCAGCAAAACCTGTGCAAAACCTGTGCAAAACCTGTGCAAACCAGTGTGTGTGTGTGTGTGCGTGCGTGCGTATGTATGTATGTATTCACAACAGTACCTTTCTTGCTGGCTGAGGCCACCATTGGCAGAAAGTCTTTGGAAGTGAAGAAGCCTTGATCCATGGTTAGATCCTGGAAGATTTTAGCTCTGTTGGCCTGAGGGAGACCTGGAAGCACAGATGCATACATAAACACATACATTGGACGGAAATGAGTGTGTATCCTACAATTAACAGAATGACTGTTAATGCAGCAGTCCAACAGTTCCATGTCTGGCTGTTCTGCTGGTCTCAAGTGGACATTTTAGGAAGTGCTTATTTTCCTTAAGTTTCCCTTTCCATCCTCCATTTTGTTTTCAGTTGAACAGAGAGCAACCTACAGTGTGCACGCAAAACAGTGCTCTCTTTCCATTTAAGGCTTGGGAGTAGGTCTGACCATAAGGAAAGATGTGAAATATTGTTAGAATGAGTGTTTTCACAGGGAAAATGTTACTTCAGTTGTTAGACGACTTGATGCTACTATGGTAATTTTCTGTTACCTCTGACTGCCAGAGAAGGCGCAAGATGGATATGCATAAGCATAAAACTTTGGATGGAGATGATTATTGTGTAATATCTTCCTGGAATGTTCTTTTTGGAGGCCATGTACTTTAGCCCTGCCGGATACGTCCAGACATGGGCATGTACTAGGGAAGGGGAGACAGCCAGGCGAGCCAAGAAATAGACTGATTGGGACACCAGTGCAGTTTTCTGTGAGAAGCGAGAAGTGGGGAGGATAGAGGTACTGGGTGAAGGGGGACCAGATTTTGTTTTCACCAGAATGAGCGCCAAGTCAGAGGAGGCCTGGGAGGAAGCGTTCCCGAAACCGGGGAGTTAGAGCAGGCCAGGAAAGGACGACCTGGCAGCCAGAAGTGCTGGATAGATACAGTTACTGGAAGAGGGGTGCCAAAAGTGACACCCCAGGCCAGGAGTAGAATGCAGGACTCCATTCACTGTGAATGGGGTGGGAAGGGCTAAGCAGGAAGGCGGTGACCTAGTTTGGGGTATAAAACTTTATGTTTCAGGGTGCGGTCTTGGGTTCATTTTCATATCTCTGCAGAGATATCTGATGTCCACACCATACTAAATTCTTGTAATAAAACCTATAAAATGAGAATAAGTGACTCCAGGCTTTTCCTTCAAATAGGAATCCACCACACTACCTACACATGTTGGTCGGGGTATGAATATGGAGGTTTTTGCTAATAACTGTACAGTTATACAATACTCACCTGCCGTGTTTCATGTGAAGAGAAGGAGTTCAAATTCATATATACTTTATATTTGTTAAGCTCTGTGCAAAACAAAAGCGTAGGCTGCTATGGTTTAAGTTGGGTCTCTAAGAGAGAGAAAGTAGAATAAGTTGCACATGTTGCCTGCAAATAAATAAGCAGTCCTCAATGAATAAAAAAAATAGTTAAATACATAATGCTATACGGTAAACAGAAAGCTTCAAATAGACCCCATGATCGGTGATCGTATCGACAGATACTGCTTCCAGAAATCGGTGATCCACCCCAAACATCCTAATTGGGGCACCCTTAATTGTACTAACTTAAAAGCCAAAGACTCACTCATTTACCGTATGAACCCATGCTTGCATAACAAAGCACACTATTAAGGATTAAAACTTAAAAATCCATGAAGCCAAAAGCAAAGTTTTTTTCTGAAATGTTTTCCAAGAGGCACTCACCAATCCCAATGAACACTGCCTTAAATCCTTCCTCTTTCAGGGACGTCAGAGTCATTCCGTTCACGCCAAGACCCTTCTCACACACCACCTGGTGTGTACACAACACACACAAAGTTCTCAACACATCATTATTGTCTTAACGTGAATACCCAATATCATGAATCAACACTAACTGTTTTATCATTCTGCAGTTTTCTGTCAAATATGGTACTGACAATAGAGTTCAAAAGCGTGGCATCATATTTCAATAAATAAAATAAGTTTATTAATCTTACAACCAACAGAAGACTTAGTAATTATTGCATAATGTTTTTTACAGTATGGACACTTAAAAACCTGTGTGAGTATGATATGAGTGTCTATGGGCCACACCTTGACTCCCAAGTCCTTCATCAGGTCTATTTCAAACTGGACCACCTCATAGGGAAGGCGGAACTGAGGGATTTCTGATGTGCTGCAGGAAGGCAAACACACTTGTTGAATGTTGAATTTCCTCCTTGTTTGACACTTTCACATGCTGTTTCCTTCTGTCATCTCGATTTTCTACCATGTACATTTGTTTCAGAGTTTTAGGAGTAATTCTCATTCCCAACATTGTCAATGAGTCTGTCTTCCTCTAGATTTGATTAATTTAAACAGGTTCATTCAGAGACCCCAACCTTCATCAGACACCAGTTAATTTCCAAATGATCCTGTGTTTTAAAAATTACTAAAAACTATTCACCATTCTACCATGTCTCACTTTGTTTTTATGCTGAATTATTGTAATTAATCAGATTGTATTATTATGCTTTCATTGTGTTTTTTTTGTTAAATTGTTAAAAGTACAATACAATGAATATGTAAGAAAAAAAATCAACATAATCTGATATCATACTTCACAATCTTTGACATGATATGAAATATAGTATGATGATAATGATGATGATGATGACATGTTACCTAAGCCCTCCAATGTACTTCTCTTTCTCAAATATGGTAATATTGTCATAGCCAAGGCGGGCCAGGAAGGAAGCACAGCTGACTGACGCTGGGCCACAACCAATCAGAGCTACAGGGGTGTGGTAAGACTCTGGCATCTCATTGGCTGGTGGGAGTTCAGGATTCCTGATCTGAGGGATGCCCATCTTACTAAACACCTAGGTAGAAAACACACACACACATTTGAAATAATACACTCAAGCTTCCACTCTACTCAAGAGATAAATATGTGCGTAGCAATAAGGAGACTGTAATGTTCCTTGAGTTAAAATGTGAAACAAACAGAAATGCCATATTTCCATTATGTTTTCTTGCTTTTCACTGTAGAGGTTTGACTGGTGCTCATGGAATTATCTCATCATATAGTGCCCTCTTCGTCTACGATGATTTAATGCTAAAAACAGCAGTTTTAATTAACGGTAGTGGATGGAAACGCACATTAACTCAGGGTTCCTTTTGCAGATTTTTCAAAAAATTCACATTTGCGCTACATTTGAATGGAAGCCTAGCTATTGCACATTTACAAGCTCCAAATACAGTGTTAGATGTGGTTGTGAGCAGACCTTGATTTGATATAATTTGGTCAAATTATAATTTCCAAGGTCAAGAATTATCATACAATCTGACCAAGCAATGCCAGTTACACAGCAATATCTATCTAATGTCTGCTAACATTAGACACCATAAGTTAATGGTCCAGGCTGCAGCAGCAGAACCACTGTGAGTACTGAATTGAGCAATTTAATGCTTTATGAATTAACTTTTCATTAGTAAAAGAAAGATTATTTTTTCTTCTCTTAAATGTCACAGTCTTTATTATTTACCTTAACATGAACAAAGTCATTATTTTAATATTAAACCTAAAGCCAAGTTGAAAGCATGAACTCACCTGCGAAGAATATAATGTTAATTGTGTTGTTATGCGACATCTACAACAGCTGGTTGTAACTCATTACAGTCGAGTCGTCTTGATTATTTGGCGGTTTATTGTACATTTTATAGAGAAAACTTGACCGCTCTAAATGTTGTACCTCGGTAGCAAACTGCTGTAACCCGCCGATATTAATGGGTCCCTCCTCCGAAGCATATAGGTTGCAGCCCCCCACACACAGCTCTGATGTGGGACAGACCATTCCACAGGTCAAACCCAGGGGGTTGTCGGAAAGGATAGCCCTCGCTGACCCATAGTAGTTCTGGTGTAAACACATAGATACACATAAGCGGGAGAGACACAAGCACTCATGCTTTTTTGTAAATTTTAACCAACTCTTCAGTCAACTGGCATCCAAATGTGACTTTGCGCATGGATGCATGAATGTGTTTGCTTTTACGGTACCTTGTTAGCGATGCTTGTAATAAATGACTTTATGTCCAGGTTTGTTGGGCAGCTCTTCTGACAGGGAGCATCCGCACACTTTAGACACCTGAACACAGATTTTAATTTCATTTGAAAGTCCAAGAAAGCAGCAAGCATCAGGGCAAACATAACGTGTGAAGTCAACAATACCCAACCATGTGTGACAGTTTATTTTTTGATCCCTAGAACAGGGGCTTTATCAAGGGCAAATTAAGTGATGCATTTATAATGATTATTGAAATATTAATATATCAAACCATTCTATAAGGCTGCAATGCAGTCATTGTGTGTCAACATGCTGATGTGTTAAGCCGGTGTAATATTTACCATGTTCCCTGTCTTAGTTTAGCGTGTTAGCATGCTAGTGTTTGCTAATTAAATGCACTTAACACAAAATACACAAAGTTTTGCAGGTGTTTGGTCATAAACCATAGTACTGTACAAACTGATGACAGTGCTGGAGGAAAACGTTAGAATGAATTGTGAGGTGACCATGAATGTGTGTTCCAAATTGTGTGGAAATCCGTCCAACAGTTGAAGAGATGTTTCACTAAAAACCAAAGATCTCAAGAAAAAGCCAGAAGACCATCAAAGTAAGTAGCATCTGTGTTATCCTTCATGGCAATCCATCCAATAGGCGCTGAGCTATTTCAGTTGGAGCATCAATCACTAGAGCCATGCCGTTAGTATTGCTACAGTCTGCAGCAGTAACATCCATTGCCTGCAGGTGGTACAAGTGTTAAAATTGTAGCAGGTATTACTTTCTTTGCCTGTCGAAAGCAACATCTATGTGTCTTCATCTGCATTTCTGAACAGATGCGCTATTACTTCCCGTCCTATATATGGTGCGACTTGACAGATAACTGATAAAGACCCGGCAGCTCTTCCTTGTGGAGAACCTGCTAATCATGATTGAGTGAGTTTGTGAGATGGTGTGTGTGTGTGTGTGAGATACAGGCCAGTTTAAAGTATTTCCCAGTACTTTACATGCAAAAGAAATATATAGTAAAGTCATTCACTCTCACCTCATTGCTTCTCGTAGAGCTCCGCGCTCGCTCAGTGTTGTGTGTTTGACATCATCAAAGTTGTTCTCCAACTTCACACACGACTAAGAAAAATAGAGTGCAGAAAATAGAAGAAAATAGAACGGTGAAAACAGCGACAAGAGGAGCAAAAATTGTGGGGGAAGAAAATATTGCACAAGTGTTGGCTAAGCCAACACAACCAAATCTAAGTTGTGTGTGTGTGTGTGTGTGTGTGTGTGTGTGTGTGTGTGTGTGTGTGTGTGTGTGTGTGTGTGTGTGTATGCGTGTGTGGTATATCTTACGTCACAGTTCCTCTCAGGGTTTCTCTTCCAGTGTTTCTTTTCTTTCTTTTTGGTTGCCGTGGAAATTATGTCAGCATGAGTCTTCACCCTGGGGTTCAGAGCCAGGATGCTCTGTACAAAATTAGGTGAAATAGATCAACAAATCAGTAAAAACTCTTGCATCTTACACTCTGATAGACCCAAACAGAATTGTATTTTAGCATACTTGTTTACACCTGGCATTAACATGCGTCTTGGGTGATCCCGTCACAAGTGGACAGCTTTAAGTGTACAGGTGTGAATGCACCGTTTACACCACTAGCACAGGAGCACTGGACCGCTGGGAGGAGGAGGTTTAATAAAGCTATATTTAAGCTTTAAGGTTAATAGGACTAGCAGGCTAGTTATGAGCAGATAGCGGTTACTTTAGCAACAAGTAATGGTGTTGTGTGTAGTGGAGAAATGTAAAACTCAAGAGAGATCCTTCATTAAAATTATACTCTTTATTGCAGAAATAGTAAATGAGAGGTGATTAGCTCAGTTCTGTTTCACTTTTGCTTCCCCCCTCCCTCGTGTAATGCTCTCATCGTCCACCACACCCTTCACGTGGCGCCACTCTGCTCTTCTCGTGACTCATCCGAAACCTAAGACTTTCTCTTAATTGTTTCCCAGGTCGTTCTGGCAAACACCTGGCTGGTTGCTACCCACCCATATCTCAGTTAATTTGCCTGGATTTCCAAACACTCCTCCAAGTAAAGCTATCCTCTTACAAACCACTGACATTAACACACGAACATTCATCTCCACAGTCCCAGTATTCTTCCCTTTTCTGAAGTCAAACCAGATGTTTCCTGTTTACAAAAGAAGAAAAACAGTTTCCTCTCCACGTCCGCACATTCCTTTTTCTGCTCAACCCTTTCTCAGTCTTACACACATCATACTGAGACCCCAATTACTGTAAGTGTACAGACATTATGCTTGTTATAAGATCATAATCAATATACTTATACAGATATAATTATACTTTATTGGCCCCCCCATCAGGATAAATCACAGAGAGTTGAGGCGGAGCAGCTGGAGTTCATCAGTAGGAAAGCCAGAAACTATTTTCTCCATAAAATATGATAAATTTTCACCAAAATTAGTGTTCATTCGCAAGAGCAGGGAAGTGACAGTCGATCACAAGTGGTCACTCGAGTTGAGTCTCTTATTGCCAGGTGTAAACGCACATCTATGGAGCTGTCCACCTGTGATCGGATCATGTTAACGGCAGGTGTAAGCAAGGCCTTAGACTCACTTATGGGTTAGCTACCCCTGAAAGCAGATTTTAAGAGTGGCAGAAAAGGGTTTTGGTGACCTGTTTTACTTCACTCCTAAAGAATGTGTTACTTACGGAAGTCCAGAATAGCTGTGGTTGCAATGCGTATTTTCTCTATGCCATTATTTTGCGATAACAAGCTAATAACGTCAACATTATCTCTTGTGATAACGGAATACATTACAAGATACATCACGAGGCAACGACTGTTCTCTCAAGAGAACGTGATAATTAGCTGTGATCTCAGGATAAAAGGATAAAAAGCATATTGCAAACATGACAGTTTTTTCAACTTCTGCAACGGTATCGGTATTATATTCTGATTTTGTCACCCATCAATTCACTGTAAAGACATTTATTTATTTAAAAAAACGACTAAATGTCAGTTTTGTGGAGAAGGTTTGTACAGAAATGTGAAAAACAAACAGAAAGTCTCACACATTAAATCCCACACTTTGTCAAGACCTGTGTAACAATAATGCCTCATTTCATTTGTGAGTTATAGCTTCATGAACTGCACACCGTTGCTAACCACGTTTTAGAATCGTGGATTACAAATGGAAAACTCTTAAATGTTGCTATTCTGCTGTTACTCGTGAACCGTTACTGTTGTGTCTTTACAGCGCACGCAGGCGTGTGGACAAAAATGCAGAAACTACAGACTGTTCTCGGAAATGTGCTCGTTTGGACGACTGCAGGCACGATGATAATGACAATCTCCCAGGTCAACACACTGAGGTTGTGTGACCTTGAACACATAAGAGTGGCAATGAAGAAGTAAAGTCCAGCTGTCCCCTTTTGTCCTGTATGGATTAAGATGCTTTACTCATTCTTTAGGTCTTTTCAATAGCTTGTGCAACAACACACACAACTTGATGCGTAAGATCAGGACATCAGAACATGGCTTTTCAACCTTTTATCCTTCGTGCTGCGACATGTTAATCGCAGAATAGGATATTGTTTAAGAAAGAACAGGGCTAGCAACTCTCGTCCGTCCCCGCAGGGCATGATGAGAGCGTGTCTGTTCTTTTGTGTGACCCTGAAAAACACCAACTCTACTGGCCAGGTTGGAAGGTGGAAATCCACCCATCCTCTTAGCCTCCAAACATGATCTTAAGACTTGGTAAATAAAAAACAGGGCATTGAGCACAACCTTCAAACACTCTTTTAAGTGCATATCACAACACAACTTACAGCAGTTTGAGACTATGCGCCATGATGTGCTCTGTGAATCTATATGAAAGATTATTATTATATTAGCTTTGATAAGTGTTCTCACTATGAGACTGGAGTGGATTTTACACTCACACAGGGTTATTTTGCTGTCTTAAGATACTCAGTATGTTAGTTAAGACTAGAGGATCCTGCTGAGGGGGGGGGGGAGACGACACAACAAGAAATTAAAAGACATAAACACCATCATTTACCTCAATGTCTGGAAGGTCTTTACTCAACATCTTGTTTGGTGTAATTCAAGCCTTCAAATGCGCTCTGGAGAGTCTGGAATAGAGGTCTAAACCACTGTCAACAACAAGTGGAACTATCTGCGAGCTGACGGTCCGTATCAGCAGCTGAGACCAGTAAACACCGTTTTCGGAGGTTTCAAAGCGAAGCGGCAGCTGACGCTGTCAAAACAGCCCGCACGGGAAGGCGAGACGCTTGTCACGCGACGGCTAGGAGGCAGAAATATCGGCGACGTCAGCAAGAAGTGGACGAGGAAGTAGAACAGCAAAAGTGACGGAAAGTCAACCCGAGGAGGTAATAAACTCCTAGTTGCATAACCGATACATTTCCGTGACAGAGCTCCTCCCATTCCCGTATGTCTCCGGGGGGGCGAACCAACGAGTAAACGGTTCATTTTGGCGCATGCGCATTGCACAACAACGACGCACGAGACGAGTTTCGTTTCTCTCACGTGACAGCTACACCGGCTCAGGATTGGACAGAAGCCTTTCACGCGTCTGCCTGGTTAGTGAAAGAGGGAACAGGAATTTTTCATTTCTTCTTTTGTTAATGCTTCACTTTACGGTTAAGTGCACTGTAGTTGTTTGCACCAAGATCATGTCAGCGTGAAAACACATGTTATAAATCATTACTTTTCACGATGTGCTGTTTTTGAGTGTTTTTGCTGGAATGTTTGCAACATATTGTCTTAGCCAGTTGTGGGATATTTTTCCCCGCAACACAGTCTAAGCAAAAACAGGAGACAGGATCCTGCTGAGGGGGAAACAAAAGGCATAACAACAAGCAGATGTAAACAATCATTTGCCGCAATGTTCTGGAAGGTCTTTACTCAACATCTGGTTTTGGGTAATTGAGGCTTTGAAATGCTTTCTGGAGATTCTGGATTAGAGAATTACTGTAATAGAACAGATTCCAGCTCCAGAAAGTAGTTGGTAATCAATAGAAGAAGAGTGGGGACATTTAGCAAACACTGGGAGTGAAACGACAGTTGGGGTAGGTTTATCAACTGTGGGGTTAAAAAGGGGTTTAACGAGTGAATGGAGTGTGAAAAACAAGTTAACACGTGCACGAGCACAATGCACGATGGAGAAAAGTCCAGAAGCTTAATACTAACACGGTATGCATGAGAAGCTTATGGGTCGACCCTTGTGTTTGTCTGTTTATAAAATCTCTAGGGTTTTTCCGCTTTGAATCCATTGGTTAACGTGATGCGTATGTGAAATGATTAATGTACACTAAAATGTCTATCCTAAAAACATATGTGAGGCGGTACTGTAAATAGAGGGAATCGGGGCTTTTCCGGGGAATTTGAAAGGGAAGGTTAAGTGTTTAAACCAGGTTAGAGAGGGTGGAGTGGAGAAATGCAAAGGAGCAGTGCAGCTGTCCAGGAAGCTACAAAAGGCAGGCAGGCTATTGAGCTGCAGTGTGAGGGGACAAGGAAGAAAGACAAGGTTAGAGTAGGAGAATCCCCAGGAACAACTTGGAAACACGGGAGCCCAAAACGTAAACATTGGAGGTTGTTAATAATTGGATGGTTGTTGTGCCAGTAAAAATTAAAAATTAAAAGGGAAATGCAGCCAAATCAGATTAAAGGGGGCAGAGAAAAAGAAAATGTTGTCGCAAACAAGTTCAGCAATACAAGCTAAAAACATTTTTTAAAGCATTTTTCGGAGCCTAAAATTAGTAAACTTGACCCAATCTGCTCAATAAGGGGGAAAAAAAGAAGGCTGTAGTCCTTCCATCCTTGAACCATGGTAAGGAAGATCTTCCGGCATGTGACCTGACCTGAACTGACCTCGACCGACTGACTGGACTAAAAGCCTTTACTGACTCGAGAGGCTCTTACAGACAGATGTTGCCTACAAACTGACTGCACTTGACGTAAAAAGAGACGATGACAGAACAGCTGTTGTGACATGAAACTGTAACTGTAAATAAGTGCCGGTATTTACTTGTTCTGAAGTTAACCCTAATACTTTTTCCTCCAATCCTAGACAGGGGAGGAATTTCATCACTGTCATCCAAATTAACCAAATGAATTGTAATGCTCACTCACAAATTTGACTCTCTCAATAGGAAAATGCAACTGCGGGTGGGTCTACAGGAGGTGGTCCTTTAAGTAAATGTTTTAACTACTTCACTTATCCACCCACAGGAGCAGGCTCACTGGATAAGAGCTGGCAAAAGGGGTGCAGTTTAATTGTGTCTGATGTTATTAACTCCCTGGGAATTTCCAGTGTTTGTTTAGAAAGTTGTGCAAAAAGTGTATGGATTTGCGTAGCTAACAAAACGCTAACACTAATTAACACCATGTGGAAGAAATATTGTTTGTTATGGTTGACGGTTGTGAAAGAGGAGTGAAGGTTTCTATCTGCAGCTCACGATTGTACCAAGACCTGGGATCCTGGAGACTGGGTCCACAATGATCACATATACTCATTTACCATATTTAGTCTACATACCACCATTGAACCACCATTCAGGGCAAGTGCGGAGATTATTTATCTACATGCTTACAGATACATACATATACAGCATAAATAAGCGAATGGTTTTCAAGGCATAAGACGCCTTGGAAAAAGGGGGGAATATGTGGGACTTTTTCTATAACGCACATGAGGTCCATATACGTTATGAATAACCATATAATGCATTTATGATGATGATTGTTATATACTGTGATATGTGTTTTAGTTATGTTCCTTATTTCTCGGATGTGTCCTTGTATACAAGGCATGAACCAAGGGCTGAAGAGATAGAGTGGCGGGCCATGAAAGATAGGGGGATGTGTAAGAATCTGGAGACAGAAAAGTGAGACAAGAGGGAAGTGAGGATAGAGGCAGATGCTGTTTTGACTACCATG
>JAVQJF010120465.1:0-16908 GCA_036023855.1 Gadopsis marmoratus
GATGCAGGCACACACGGAGCACGACCGGGGGGGCTGCTGCTTCGCCAGATGGGCTGGACCTTTTTTTTGTTTTTTTTTTTTTTTGCATTGTGTTTTTGTGAGATTGTCTTTAACTCAGATTTGTCTTCGCCTGTTGATGGTTTTATTGAGTCACTACACGTCAGTCATGCAGTGCGTGTATGTACAGTGTATGTTGTGTTGGATGTTTGACTTTAGTCTTGAAGCCAAATCGGTTTGCGTGATGGCAGTTTTTCATCGTCGGTGCATCTTTTGCTCCATGAGTCCATAGACTCTACGACAACTCTGCTCGTCCTTCAGAATGTGAGAAAATCTCTGTCAAATAAATCTTGGTTTTCAAACTGAGGTGCGTGTGTCTTCCTTCTGGGCGGGAGAAACGGCAAAGTGGCCCAACGTGCAGGGAGATCGTCCCGTAACCAAAAGGCGCTGCCGCCCTTTTTACAGTGCAGTTACAAAATGTCATTAAAGGCGCTGTGAGTGTGAGTAATGAACATCACATCCTCCTTCCTCCATCCTATCTGCCTCCACCACAACGTCCTCCTCTGTAACCCCTGACCTCCTCACTGCTGGTTGAAGTCTGCGTTCTCCCTAAAACACGAGAAGTTTAAACATTTGGACGCTGTTACACTCGACTGTAAACCGACATCAGTTGTGGTTTAATTTTCCTTCTCGTACTGTTTTCTTGTCTCAAACCCACTTGGACTCGCTGAGGGAGAGAGATGGTTCTGTGTCGGCTCTTTACGTCACTGAGCGACGTTTGGGTTCGTGGCTTTTAAACAGCCAACGAGCTCATTTTAGGTGAAGCTCCAGTACAGAGACGGAGCACGTTAAAGCTCTGCGTTGACTTTGTATTGTGTGAAGGTTCCTCCTTAACAGCAGGAACAGGCCCAGAAGCTGCTGTGGGGCAGGATGCACCACCAACAGGGTGGAGAGCCCAGAACTACGGTTCTATAAGCTGCACAACTCAAAATCTGAACCTTTTTAAGAAGACAAAAGTGGATCCAGACGCTCGTCCGTCAAATATCCAAATGTCAGGTTTAAGCTAACTGTGCTGCTGCAAGCTAAGCTAAGCTGAAGCATTCCGACAGGATGAAACGTATATGTACATATAGAGCAGGTCTAGACTGACTGTATGTATAAGTGCTATGAGACAACTTTATTATGATATGGCACTCTATAAATAAAACTGAATTACATTTTTAGCCAGCTGCAGGCTTCTTGTTAGCATTTCAGCCGGTGGTTTTCACCGTGCGACGCGATTGCTCCGTCTCTGTGGGGAAGAAGAGGTTTCCTGCATCGACTCGTTCTTCACTTCAGTTACCATGTTGAGTTCAAATGTTCCGGGTTTGTTTCAAAGCCTAAATATTAACAACAGCACGCTGGCACCGATATGTTGTTGTTGTTTTAAGCAAACTTGGTGCACAGGTGTCTGAAATGTGACCGGTGAGCAGGAGACACTGTCTGATTTTAGCACCTCTGAACACTGAACAGGGCTGAAGGCGGCAGAGAGACGACATGTAGGAGAGTCAGCTGAGGAGAAACCAGGTGAACACACACACACACACACACAGTGAGGGTTTTCCTCTGTTGTCTCCCAGACAAAGAGCCGACTCTGACCTGATACCGGAGAAAACCCACCCAGGAGGCGTCTCGCCTCGTTCCCACCCGTGAAACCAGACTCGGCTGAACGTAACTCTGATCCCAGCTCTGCGTCAGACAAGAACAAAGTCTGTGTTGCACCAACAAAAGCCTGAGTCTCAGACAAACAGCAGCTCCACCCGACTTCACTTTCACAGCAGGAGCCGCCCAGTACGAGCAGGTCTGCCAGGGAGATGCTCCGCTGGGATAGATCCTGTGGTCTGCAGGAACGAGTCCTAACGCCCTGAAACAAGTTAGCATGTTGGCTCTTCCTGTTCCCTCGTCTGGAAGTCGGCGGGTTTCTTGAACGGGTTTTTGGTTCAGTGCCTGAAATAAAGGTCTGTGGTGAACACAAGCTGAAGAGTCTTTCACGTTTTGTTCTGTGGCATAAAACACGTCAGTAAATACCCCACTCGTGACTTTATAGGCTAATGTTAGCTTTTTAACTTGTGGAGATTGCATTTACGCTTCAAAAATCATAAAAGTGGAGTTCATTTGTGAAGATAATCTCGCTGAACAAAACGTGTCGGCATCAGAAACTTATATTTTCTGCAATACCCAAAGGAACCATCCCACTGGCTTTTTGTGGAGGGAACCAGGGCGACGCTAACTTCCTGGTTGGACTACAAATACACGTCTGCTGCACACTAGCTTCCCAAAGAGTCCCCCAGCACATAGTACATGGCTGTATTTCTAGGCTCATGAAACTTTTTTTAGAAGTTATAAATGATGCAGAGTCATTTAATTTTAAGAATTCCTAATGGAACCAGAATTGATTAATCGAGGTCCCTCCTCCTCTTTGAGCGTTTTAAGATCAGTGAATCACAGTGCAAAGTCTTTAAAGTTTGGAAAATGGAATTTTCTCTGAAACGTTACCTGTTCTGTCACATTCTGTGCTGGTTTCTGGTTTCTTGAATTCTAACTGTCGGTTTTATCCATCAGCGTCCGAGAGCCGCGCCTCACCTGTCCGCCACGATGAAGGTATGTACTTTATAGCAGTGATGTCATAGTCCACACAGGCGACCAATCACAGCCGAGCTCTCTGTTTTGTATTTCGATGCTACTGTCATGTTTAAATGCTTCTTGTCGTGCTTCAGATTGATTGCTTGTTCTGTGTTATCAGGTACACTATGTGGCCAAAACTATGTAGACACCCCATCCACATGCTTTAGTGCCCTCCTGGTTTGGTCCTTGGCCCCACAGTTTAAACTGGGAAGAAGGGAGATCTTGATGCAACAGCACACAGTGGCAGTTTAGATAAACAGACAACAGAGAGGTTTGTGGGAACAGTTTCTTCTGCGCTCCACGAAGAAATGGTTTCCCCAGTTTGGTGTGGAAGAAGGAGCTGGACAGAGCTCAGACCTCAACCCCATCCAGCACCTTTGGGATGAACTGGACTGCTGACTGAGAGCCAGACCTGATCCCCCAACATCGGCGTTGACCCACAGACTGTATATAAAGATGGCCGACACGTCTCCTCTCCCTCCTGCTGTGCAGAAATTAATTTAAAATATCCCGGATACGTGCGCAGCCATCTTGTCCTGGCGACGTCATTCGGAGCCTAGTAGCTGAGGTGCCGCCCACGCAGCCGCCTGAGCCAATCACAGCACACCACAAGCTGCCAAACATGACGACATACCCCTTTTTTATAGCATCAAATTACTGATTAAAACCAAACACATCAGACAAATGTTTTGGCTTCACGTTTGGGGAGCTTGTCATGGTCCATGGTCGGACCTCACTGATGCTCTGGAGTCTGAATGGGGGCAAGTGGAGGCTGTTGGAGCAGTCACATGTTCAGCCGTCACATCAGGCTGGAGAGTTCGAGTGTCCACATACCTTTGGCCATATTGTGTATGTAGCAGTGTTGCTGCTGAATAATTTGCCTGAGACGTTGCGGGCCGTCTGCCCCCGCTGGTCAGCTGACATGTTGACGTCGTTATCTGTCTGGTCCAGTCTCTAGATCTCAGGATGTGGAGTCTGAAATCCAAGGTCGGTCCTCTGTGTCTGAGCGGCTGCTGCACCTTCTGCCTGCATGTGACGTTTCCTGCATGTTGAAATGGACATTTCAGTCTCGTCTTTGTCTTGTGAGATGGAGTCACGGCTTCGTGTTTCTCCGTTTGTCTCGTGGCCACAATGAAAATACCTGCTGCCATTCATCCTGTTTATCTGCTGCAGGGCTGAATATCAGTGTCACACACGTCTGATTACATTGTGTGTGTGTGTGTGTGTGTGTGTGTGTGTGTGTGTGTATTAATCTCTGTGTGTGTGTTGCTGTGTGTGTGTGTGTGTGTGTGTGTGTGTGTGTGTTGCTGTGTGTGTGTATTAACCTGTGTGTGTGTGTTGCTGTGTGTGTGTGTGTGTGTGTGTGTGTGTGTTGCTGTGTGTGTGTATTAACCTGTGTGTGTGTGTATTAACCTGTGTGTGTGTGTATTAATCTATGTGTGTGTGTAACCTGTGTGTGTGTGTGTGTATTAATCTGTGTGTGTGTGTATTAATCTGTGTGTGTGTGTATTAACCTGTGTGTGTGTATTAATCTGTGTGTGTGTGTGTATTAACCTGTGTGTGTGTGTGTGTTGCCTTGTGTGTGTATTAACCTGTGTGTGTTGGTGTGTGTGTGTATTAACCTGTGTTGTGTGTGTGTGTGTGTGTTGCCTTGTGTGTGTATTAACCTGTGTGTGTTGCTGTGTGTGTGTATTAACCTGTGTGTGTTGGTGTCTCCAGCTGCCGTCCCTTTGCCTCCGTTGGTGGAAGATGACTTTGTGGCAGGTCGGTTACACACAGTACATCTACTCAAGTACTGTACTCTATACTTTCATTTCACTACATTTATTTGACATTAGTTACTTTGCAGATTCAGATTATTAATACAAAATATAAATATTAGATGTATCATTATGGATTAAGCTCCCTGGCAGTAAATAGTCATTACAATGAGCTCAAGTTTTACCAGCTGCAACGTAAGTGCATCAATAATTATATATTATTCTGCTTAATTAGTACTTTTATGTCTGGTATTTTAAGTATGTTTTTCTATATATTGAATGCAGGACTTTCACTCGTAACAGAGTATTTCTACACTGTGTTTTTGCTACCTCTGAGATCTGAGTACTTGGAGTACTTCCACCTCTGCCAATAAATCAGGCAGAGCTTCGTGTACAATCACATGTTTTAATTCTCTAGTACTTCAATTACTCACGTGGATTCAGAAAAAGAGTAATTACTTGGGACTCTGCAGTGTCTCTCAGATACTCCCAGTCTGTAAAAGAGTCTGAAAGTTACTTACTGTCTTTTAAAACCCACTTTTACATAAGAGGCCGCGTCACTTATACGTCTACATGTCTGTTACAGACGACCCTGGAGACAGCGTACGTCCTTACGGTGAGGAGCGTCTCTTTCTCTGTCCTCTGCTTTTACTGAACGTTACTGGTTTTAATAATAATTCACTCCTGGTTGTTTTGGTTTTTTTAATCTCCTTGTTTCAGAGGATCATCCCGACACCATAGACACAACTGGAGGTGAGACGTTTAACTGTGTGACGACACGTCATTTATTACCTGTAGTGGAAGAAGTAGCAGTCGTAGTAGAAGACGTAGTATTAGCAGTAACTCTACAGAAGTATTTGTCTTTTGTTTCAACTGATTGAAACTTTAGTGATACTGATGCTAAAAGTCACTAATCACATGTTTTTTATGTTGGTATGTAAATATCAGTGATAATCAACTCACGGCTCGTGGGCCAAATCAGGTCCGTGATTTTTCCCCGAACATTTTTGACTTCACAGTGAAAATCAACGGATTCAAACTGGGATGTCTTGGTTTGTAGCAAGTAGTAGAAGTTCAGTGATGTCAGTCGGCTGTTAAAGCTGCATGTTAGCCCATCGCTGCGAGCGGTGACTCTTGATTTCTGCGTTCACGTACACCTGAGGTTTGCCTCCAGGGATGTCAGCCTGGCAGGAACTTCTCCCCTGTGATGAGTGACGACGGCAAACGCTGACAAAGAAAACAGGCGGTTCGGTAGCAGCTGGACGGATGAATCGGCTCATGTTTCGTGTTTGTTATTAACTGGCCTGCTGAGCTGTAGATAAACACTGTTGCTGATGTTTTCTGCATTTCCTGTTGCAGCTCTGGTGGAGGAGCAGCTGCCGGAGGAGAGCGTAGGTGGGTCTGTCACACAGCCATGACGATGATGAAACTCTGCGGTTTACTTCGACATGGTTGGCTTTCTGGTGGTTTTTCAGTTGAAGGACAGTTCAGAGTCTCAATTTAACAGTTTTTATTATAAGAATTTAGTACAAATGTGAACATCAGATATTTCTGCAGAAATATGGAATGAACCAAAGAACCTCCTCCAGTCAGCAGATATAACCCTGTTCTTGATCTCCTGCCTCCTTCAGCTGGCCCATCCTTTCCTAGCCAGCGTGTCTCCTACTTTCTCTACTCCCGGTGTCGCTGTTCTTGCCCTTCTTATTGTAACTCACTTCCTAGTCATCAGAATGACGTGTCTCAATCCCACCACGGATTCTCTGTCCTCCTTCCCACCATCCTTTATCAACTTCTGGAACATTTAGTCTAAACAACATCTGCTTCCTGGGAGAGAAGTGGTGATAAACTATCGGCTTCTAAACACGTAGGCACATTATTTCACAATCTCCTTCTTCCCTGTTATACACGGACTCTTCAGCCTCCAACATGATTATATACAGACATCCTGACCAGAACTGGACTCATTCCACATAAGAGAAAAATAACATCTTAAATGCATTATATGATTATACATTAGCATATATAGACGTCATGTATAAGTGAGAAACTCCCACAGATTGGATCCTGTTACTTGTTGTTTGAACAGCCTGGCTACTTTATGCTAAGCTAGGCTAACCGGCTGCAGGCCGTAGCTCCATATTGATCATGCAGACATGAGAGTGGCAAAATAGAAACCGTCGGCACTGGTTTTACCTCGCAGCTCTGGATCTAAACCCAGCGTTTGTGAGCTTCATGGCTCTGATGTGAAAATGACACCAACCGGAGTCATTAAAAGATGTTGTTTTTCTGTTTGTTCTGTAGTGGAGTCTGGAGAACAGGACACGAGCTCCAAATTCACGCAGGAAGCAGGTACAGTAACCTAGAGTCCAAAATACAATCAGGAAATCTAGAAAATGCTGCTTTTTATCATGACTGCACACAGCTGGCGTTTCCACGGACTGGGAAGGTTTTATTGCTGCGTTTCTGTTTTTACGCCCGTGTTAGGGATCCTAACATCCTGCTTTATGCTCCTGAGGAGTGTAGTCTAGTTTGAAGGGTATGTTTCTCTACCTGTTGGATCCAGTTGTAGAAGCAGAGAACCAGTCTGAACCAGCAGCAGAACCAGAACCACAGAGTGAAACACCCGGGGGGCCGGAGAGCAGTCCGGAGGCCGAGGGTGAGAGTGCACACAAGTATATTTAACCCTCTGCGGTCTGATGTTTTGAACTTTTTATAACCTAAAACCTGTTTTTGCAGCTCAAATTCAGTCATTTCCATGTGTTTAGTAAATCCCCTTATTTAGCATCAAAATGTAATAATTGAAATAATGAAATGGTTTATAGCACACTGTAAAGTAGTGGTAAGCAGATTTAAGTGTGTTTGCTAATGGACCATAACTCCCCCTGTGGGCCGACAGCATAATGCACGAAGAACAATATAGTAAAACACTGTTTGTACAAATAATATAAAATATGATCTTCATAGGAGGAGTTCTAATTTTGGACAAATACCATACATGAATAAGCACTTACTAACCTTTATAAAAACTGTCAAACATAGTCGGACAGAACAAGACCTTCTCTGATGGAGAAAATAATCAGCCAGTTAACCGACAGACTCTGCCATCAGCTGGCAGCAGATCTACTGCCTGTTCTGTACCTGACAAAGAAGATGCTTTGTCTGTTACATAAACCTGCAGAATGTTGACGTCTGTCTCTCCTGCATCACAGGAACAACAGGACAACAGACGGAGGAGAAGCTCAAAGAAAAAGGTAAAGGCTGATCCACGTAGAGCTTCCTGCCTTTTATTTCTCTTTCTTTGCACGTTCTTCGATCATCTCTGCTTCTTCTTCTTCTTCTTCTCTCTCCTCCAGCGAAGAAGAAGAAGAAGAAACCAACACTGTTCAATAAGTTTGATAAAACCATCAAAGCAGAGGTCGATGCTGCAGAGAAGCTTCGCAAGAAGGTAGAGACGGGACACCGACGCTCCTGCAAAGACACCTGCAGCCGCCGTACATTTAGCTTCTGCTACCCAGAGAGCAACTTTACACTCTGTGTTTCTCTTCCTGTATGTGTGATCTTTCTCTGGGTACAAACTCCTGTAACGGTGACATCATGCTGTACCCATCTCTGTCTTCCTGATGCACGTGGATGTTTAAAACTGAAGGATTGATTACGTCATTAACTTCTTTATGTGTCGCCTCTTTTTGTCAGAGTAAGCTGGAGGAGGCGCTGAGGGCGTTCGAGACGCTGGTGCAGAAGCATCCACAGAGCCCCCGCGCTCGCTACGGAAAAGCTCAGGTACTGCACAGTACTGCTGCACGATACTGCAGTACAGTGAGCTGGTACTGCACAGTACTGCTGCACGATACTGCAGTACAGTGAAGTGGTACTGCACTGATACGTAACAATAATATGTGTGTGTGTCAGACGGAGGACGACCTGGCTGAGAAGCTGCGTAGTAACGACATGTTGCAGAGAGCCATCAACAGCTACAGAGAGGCTGCTGATCTTCCTGATGTGACCTCTGACCTCCTGAGAGCTGCACTGAAGAGACGAGCGGAGAGACAGCGGTTCCTGGGTAACACAAAAACTACAACTAGTGTAACTGAGTATGCGCCGACTTAAAAGCTGCTTGCCCCGCGACCGTGGCGTTGTTAGCTCCACGCTCTGACAAACAACTGAATCTAAAGGCTGAATCTGCTGTGATCTTCTCGCCGTCTGTCAGGTCGGATGCGTGGCTCTCTGGCGACTCTGGAGAAGTTGTCTCAGATCTTTCCAGAAGACATCAGTCTGAGGAACGACCTGGGCGTCGCCCACCTGTTGCTAGGAGACAACAAGGGCGCCAAGAAGGTCTACGAAGAGGTGTGTGCGTGTGCACTGATAGCTTTACCAAACACACACGTCCTTTCGTGTTTCACAGTGGCGTTCTGCAGGTACACACCTTCGCTGTCCTTCTCTGATTGGTTGTCTGCTTCCCCCGCAGGTTCTGGAGGTTTCCCCCGGCAACGGCTTCGCTAAGGTTCACTACGGCTTCATCCTGAAGTCAGAGAACAAGATCGCAGACAGTATACCATACCTGAAGGTGAACAGACATTCGCATGTTTGTATGTATACTTGTGAGGACCTTCAAGTTCCAGTAAACCCACTGATTGATACAAAGCGTCCTCTAGCGCCCTCTTACCACGTTTTAACCCTCAAACCACGCTGCCTTGCTCCGTCTCTCTCCAGGAGGGTTTGGAGTCCGGTGAACCAGGAACAGACGACGGGCGTTTCTACTTCCACCTGGGCGACGCCCTGCAGAGGGTCGGCGACGACAGCGTGAGTGACGCACGAACACACACACGTCCTGGCTACCTACCTGTACCGTCAGCACTTCACTCCAAACATACGTGTTTGTAACTAGTTACAAACTGAGTCAAAGCTTTTAACCGAAACAGTGGTGCAGTAATGTCTGCTGACCACAAGGTGGTGCCAAAGGCTCTGGCATTGAAACACATCCTCGGGCGTTTCTGATCTGGACAAAATAACAGAAACACCTATGCATGAAAATCCCATCTGATACACGTTTTCTGTCTGTTTTACTTTTATGAGTTCTGTAATAAATAATAATTAAACGATCTGTCTACGTCTTGGACTCGACATCAACAACATCTTGTACACAGCCTCGCTCTGTGTTTGGTGTTTTTGTTGCTAAATTCTTTGAGCCTCTAAATCTGTAGAGTAGTAAAGAACTGAGTGAGCGTTGGCCCAAAAGCTGTTTGGCCCGTACGGGGATCGAACCCGCGACCTTGGCGTTATTAGCACCACGCTCTAACCAGCTGAGCTAACCGGCCACAGAAGTCCATGAAAGTAACAGTTGGTTGCAGCCCGAATGAAATCAGTAGTAGTGTTTTAATTCACACCTCACACATCACACCACTTTTATGTCATTTGATGGAGAGACCTCTCCCCCTGCAGGCCTACCACTGGTATGAGTTGGGTCACAAACGCGGCCACTTTGCGTCGGTGTGGCAGAGATCTCTGTACAACGTGGACGGACTGAAGGCTCAGCCGTGGTGGACGCCGCGAGAGACCGGATACACCGACCTGGTCAAGGTGAGCTGTCGGCGTGTGTGTGTCTTCATTTGTTTATTGACCTGTAACATGGTGAAAAGTGGAGCTTGTGTGTGTCTTTAGATGCTGGAGAGGAACTGGAAGACGATCAGGGACGAGGCTCTGGCTGTGATGGACCAGAGCACCGGATCCTTCATACCTGAGGAGGAGAACCTGCGAGAGAAAGGAGAGTGGGGCCAATACACTCTCTGGCAACAAGGTACGCACATATATATATATATATATATATATACACACACACTGTGTATATACAGTATATGTACTGTACATGCTGATAGAGATTGTTGTATTTATGAGGTTTGTTTGGTCGAAACAATCAGCCGACCAACAGAACTAACGGGAAGAAGAAGAATTTATGTCTATTAACAAGAAAAACAACAAGAAACATTTGCTGAGTCCAGTTTCTCAAATGAGATGAATTCCTCCTGTTTGTCTTTGTTTTATCTCGTTGTGGTGGACTCCTCCACTATTTTCTGACCGGTTATGGAATGACTGATGGGAAACAATCAGTAGAGGAATTGATAATGAAAATGTAATTGTCTCTGGTGTTTAGGGAAAAAAGCTGGAGATGCCTGTCAGGGCGTCCCGAAGACCTGCTCACTGCTGGAGAGATACCCTGAAGCTACAGGCTGCAAGAGAGGACAGGTAAGAACCAGACTCTCCTCTGCAAAACCGTCCCGACAGAACTAGTCTGCAGATGTTTGGTATCTTCCAGCACCTGGCTGTCTTCTGATCAGCACCAGCGTGGTACCAACATGTTTCTGGGCTGATGCTGTGAAGCAGTCTGCTGTTAGATGTGTCCATATGCTGATGTTTTCATCGCTAGAAATATCCCAAAAGGTCTTCAGCTAGAATAAAAAAAATGTCATCTGGGCTTTTACCCTCTGAACCAGGACCGTTTGCAACATCTCAACATGACTGGTTCTGGGGTCAGGAAAGACGAGATGGATCTAACCTGCTTATGTTTTCAATATGTGTGTGTTCAGATTAAGTACTCGGTGATGCAGCCAGGTACTCATGTGTGGCCTCACACTGGTCCCACTAACTGCAGACTGAGGATGCACCTCGGCCTCGTCATCCCCAAACAGGGCTGCAGGATCCGCTGCACCGACCAGACCAGGTACTGGACTCCTTATTATACCTCCTCCCCTCGGCTTGTCTCCTTGTTCCCTCTCCTCTCATCCTCCCCTCCCCTCGTCTTGTCTCCTCTCTTCTCTATTGTTCCTCTTTTCTCCTTGTTTCCTTTCCTCTCTTCCTCATCTCCTCTCGCAAAAAATGTCAATTGTCACTTTATTTTTTTTCTCTTCGCATGAAAGAGTTTGAGTTTTTCCTGCTCTGACTCGGAGCTGCACGAACATCAGATGTTCAGGATACTCGGACATAAGAAACTGTTTGGCCCGTACGGGGATCGAACCCACAACCTTGGCGTTATTAGCACCATGCTCTAACCAGCTGAGCTTATTGAAACACCCAACCTGAAAAACCCGACTGCAGTCCTGGTTCCTGGTTTGCTTGAGGGCGTTACCCATAATTCAGAGCCCGATCTGAGTGACTGTCATGTGTTGTCTGTCCAGATGTGTAAAACAGTGTTTCCTCTTCCTCTCGTTCTTCCTCGTGTGCCGTGTCGCAGGGAATGGGAGGAGGGCAAAGTCCTCATCTTTGACGACTCCTTCGAGCACGAGGTTTGGCAGGACGCCGACGCTTACCGCCTCATCTTCATCGTGGACGTTTGGCACCCGGAGCTAACGGCGTCCCAGCGCCAGACTCTGAGCCCGATTTAGATCAGCCAGGGAAGTCACCGGGGACCCGGGAACAGGCCCGGTAAGAACAGTTTGACAGACTTATCGGACTGACTGAGCAGCCAGCTGATTCTTCTTCTGGGGATAAACTGCTAAAAACACTGACCGCACGAGTCCGAGGAGACTCGTGTGGCGGGTTCGACGGACTGACTGGTGATTAGTTTGGTTTGTTGCTTCTTTTGGGGATAAACTACTAAAACTGTCGAAGGACCAAACCATCAGACTGGAGGATGGAAAAGAAAAACAAAGTTACTACTGACGTTACCACCCTTCACCAACACAACGAGCTGAACACGCGCGGTACTTGTTCCGGTTAACCGGGGTCACCCTGTTTGGACCTGGGTCAGGGTCTTCCGACGGATCTCAACGTGTATTTTCTACATCTGGAAATGTTTTGGAAAGATGGATGTCATGTTTCAAAATGTAAAGAAGTTACTGAGTCTCACACCAGAAGCAGCAGCTTTTGTTGAAACACTAAAACACAGAAGACACCGAGTGAAGCTCCGTCATCACTTTGATGACGTCATTGTTGTTTAGGAAAGACGAAGCCGCCGTTTTAGCCCGAACGCTCTGCATACTTTCACTTCACTTTTTGCACAATAACAAGGAAACACAACATGTTATAAAAGATGATTTTATATTTATGTTAAAGAATAAAATTCAAAACAAAATGGCAAAAAAAGTCGCACGTTCCTGAGTTTTGTTGACTGTTTTCTAACAAGCCATGAAGTCAGATGGATTCTGTCGTTGCTGCAGCTGCTAGTTCGCCCTAATTTAAAGTGATGCTTCACCCAAAAAACACAATAACATGTACTGTTGTGTTTTTTCACCATTTATTCATCTGAATGTGGTTGTGATTTGCGGCGCCTTCATTTTGTGCCCATATAGCCCTTTTCATCGTCCACAGAGACGTTTCTTCTGCCGCGTGAACAGCTGATGGTTGTACTTTGGTTAAACGTCGGCGGATTATTGTGAGCAAGTGTCTCGAGTTAGAAAAACATGTTTCTTTTACTTCGGAAGGCTCCAGACTTTAGTCAGTCGCGCCAAAAAGTGGTGGTTGTTTCCTTCAAAATAAAATGACAGAATGAAACACGAGGCTGTTGCTGTAAATGTTTACTTCTATACATTCATTGAAAGGAAATACATTACAGTCGAGTGGAGATCGGATCGCTGCTCAGTGTAGCCCTGATGAGTCAAACACGCTGCAACAAACTATGACAAACTTGGCCTTTATATTTTACAAGTATTATATCAAGATGTTTTACTTTCCTCAGGTGTGATTTAACTAGTCGAACTCGCCTCTAGAGAATTTCTGATTTTCGAGGCAGAAATTGAACATAATTTGACTTCTGGCCAAGTGTGTCACGTTTCTTTGCGTTGTAATAATACTTATAACAATAATATACAATCTTCAGATGAGTTAGATTCAATAAAAACAATCGTTCCCTTCGCTGCAGTCGAGGTTAAAGGTGATCATTTGGCAACCTGTGGTTTCCTCACGCGGTACAATACTGTTTCAGAAATACATTTTTCACTGCGGTAGAACAGCTTGTTAAAATGTTCATGCGTGTGAGCCGGTTATACTTCCTGCCGAGTTGCTTGGCGACGTGTGCGGTGCTTTTACTTTGAGGTGCCTGCAAAGTTGGTCTAACTTGTTGTTTTACACGAAAGGAAGAAAACTAAAGGTGAAATATTTCTACCAAAGTGAAGGAAATGAAGGACAATTACCTGGCAGAATTAAAAGTACTGCGATTTATATGTTAGAGACGGTACTTTAGAGTCGTGATGGAGCCGCGATGTCAGAACTGCACAGTTACCTGAAACTAACTTTAGATTTTAGATTCACAGCTCAGAAAAAACACCCTTTCAAACATTTAGTGCTGGTTTCACCAACAAGGATTATCTTTAATCCTGGATTGAATCCTGACTTTTTAACCCTAAATTAAACCAGATTAACGTGAACTTTAATGCCGCGCTCATATATAATATTTCTTTGGCCACTTGGGGGCAGCACAAACGAGCTGTAAACAAAAGGATCACCTGATCACACAGAGTAGTTTGTTTCCACCTGATGACTCAACAACATTCACCTGGTTTAAATCATTAAACTGAGTTTTGAGAATCTGACGTCTTCAGGTGTCAACAAACAAACATGATGTGAGACACAGAAATGAAACACGTCTTTATAGATTCAGTCTGAGTTACACTTTCAGAGGATCATCGCGAATAAACGTCCATAAGTTCGCTTGGAAATCACAGGAAGGAGAACGCTGACAGTAATCCAGTGATGCTGCAAACAGGAGCTGCTGGCAGCTCATTCATCAGTTTCCTACAATGCAAACAAATATACTGAAAGACAGGACTCAGGTTGCAGCTCGCAGCTAACTAAAGGACGTAGAGCCTGATTCTCCCCGAACAGAGGCGAGACATCTAAATGATATGATCCCTGACTATTCCATGAATCCACTAGTTGTTTGAGCTGGTTGCTTTTAACATTCGGAACTTTAAACAAACTCTGTTTAAATGAATCCTTGTTGGCGCGACCTGCTCTAAATGTGTATTTGTGGATATGATTGTATGTTTAAATTTTGTTGATTTCTTCTTCGCTAACGTGGCCGGACGTCATTCCCGTCCTCCGACGTGTAAACTTTGACCACATCCTTTCGTCTGGTTCTCGGGTTTTATGTTTCGGGACTCGGCTCACAGGTCACAGAAACGGAATCGCGTCACGGATTAAATGTGATCACGGTGTTAACATTCCTGCCGCTGGCAGCGCACAGTCAAACACACACTTCAGAGAGTGTGTTGTTGTCGTCATGGATACCAGGAGAGATGCTGCTGGCTGGAGAGAGGCTCAGAGACAGGTGTGTGTGTGTGTGTGTGTGTGTGTGTCCTGTTCAGCAAGTTCAGTCACTGTCAAACTTCAACAGGACAGAAGGACACAAGTTCAAACATCCACCAGATTAATACACAGCTGGTGTGTGTGTGTGTGTGTGTGTCAAAGTGGATGTTTGTGTGTTGTAAGTCTGTACAAGTGTGTGTTGATGGAGCTGCGTGTGCGTGGTTGTGTGTGACGGCTCTAGTGTGTGTGTGTGAGTGTGTGTGTGTGTGTGTGTGTGTGTGTGTGTGTTCAGTCCAGGGCCAGTAGCGGTGTGCTGGTCTCTCTCTCCGTCTGTCGGAGAGTCCCTGGTTCTACAGCCGACTGAGACCTGAAACGCACAGAAACGGTCTGATAGCAGCAGGAGAAGCAGCCGGTGGTGGAGGAAGCACTTGGATACTTTACTGAAGTAAAAGTACTAATACCGTACTGTGAAAATACTCCAATACAAGTAAAAATCATGTAATCGAAGCCTTATTTAAGTAAAGGTATTTAAGCATTAGCAAAATGTACTTCAGGTATCAAAGTAAAAGTACTGATGTTGCAGTAAAAGTGTTTCTGGATTAATATTCCTGCTGTATTATTGTGGATGCCCTAACCCTAACCCTAACCCTGCAGATGATCTTATAAGATCATCATATGTTTGTAGCGTTGCTGTCCTGTGAGAACCACGTATCTCTAAAATGAGCTCAGATAAACAGCATTTCATTACAGATAGAGAACTCCTTCACCGCTCTCCTCGTGCCCTCACCTCTTCATCATCTCCTTGTCTCCTCCTCCTCCTCCACAGTTCTCCCTGACGTGCAGGGCGTCGTAGGTCAGCGTGTACTCGGTCTCGTCGTTGTATCCGGGTCCCAGCAGCGTTCGGGCCCAGATGCCCATATCGTACGGCGGCAGAGTCCCACCGAACTCAGACGGCAAACACTCCGGCTGGATGAGCTGGTGGAGCGAGTTCAGGTTGTTCCCGTGGAGGAAGATCTGAGGAAGGAAGAGAGGAAAGGAGACAAAGAGAGGAGGGGAAACAAGGGAGGACACAGGAGAAGAAATTAAATGGTAGAGGAGATGAAAAAATGAGGAGCCAGGTAGAAGGGAGAGAAGAGGAAAGGAGACAAGTAAGGAAACGAGAAAAGAAGAGAAGAAAAACAAGGGAGGAACAGAGGAGAGGAGGGCGTTAATAATCAAGAGAGAAAAGGTGGAAATGAAATGGAGAAGACAAGATGAAAAAGAGATGGTAGAGGAGAGGAACTAGGGGAGGAGATCAGAGAAGGAGAGGAAATGACAGAATGGGGAAAGAGAAAAGAAAACAGGGAGGTGAGAAAAGATGAGAGGAAAGAAGAAAACATGATGTATGAAATGAAAAAGAGGAGAAAAGAAAGGAGGAAAGAAACGCGTGTGTTTCACCCTTTTCCTGGTCTTGTCTTTGAGGAAAGGTTTGATGATGGTGTACATGGCGTGAATGTACCACGGCTGATTCACAAAATGGATTCCTCCAAACCGAGCGGGGAAACTGTCCTGAGGAGACAAGGAAAGGAGAGGAGGGGAAACGGGAGGAGGAGATGAAACAAGAAAAGGGGCGAAAAAAAACAAGGAAAGAGATGAGACGAAGAGAGGAGAGGGAACAAGGAAGGAAACAGGAAGGCAGAGGAAACAAGGAGAGGAGATGAGACAAAGAGGGGAGAGGAAACAACAAGAAGAGGAGAAGATTTTAAAAGTCTACTCAATTTTAATACTCTAACAACATAAAGTCATCAATACTCCATCCTAACACACACACAGAGACGTCCTTAAAGTGACTGTTGGTGGCGCTGGTTCACCTGAAGGCCTTCGATGGCCAGTTTGAGGATGTTGGGCGTCAACTTGGAGGCCTGTTTGAAGGAGAAGTTGCTCCAGTCAATGATGAGGACGAAGCCGTTGATCTGGAGCTCCGGGTTCTCGATCAAAACCTCCAGAGAGAGCAGGATCGCCCGCAGGATGTCTGTGAACGAGTTCCTGGTGGAGGAGGAGGAGGAGGTTGCTGATCAATAGTTAAAATGAGCGTGAAGGTTCGTCATGCTGTGAGTCTGAACTACAATTCGATTGGCTGTTCGGAGTCCGAGTACAGAAACGGCTCATTAGGCTGTTTGTGCTTTCAATCAATAGGTGTGTGTGTGTGTGTGTGTGTGTGTGTGTGTGTGTGTGTGTGTGTGTGTGTGTGTGTGTGTGTGTGTGTGTGTGT
>JAVQJF010120481.1:0-24298 GCA_036023855.1 Gadopsis marmoratus
CTTTTCTAGTTTTTTTTTCTCTTTCCAGTTTACTTCATTTCATATTGCTTTTAGCTGCTCTTGTCCAGAGTGACATGAAGCTGCGTGTCCAATTGGAGATGAAGCGATTAGTTTAGTAATTACTTGGAACAGTGGAATAGCAGGAAAATAATCTGTCTACTCATTTTTAGGCAAAATTATGCCCCAAAAATGCCCCAAAAATATTAAAGTTACTCTGAAATGTAACGATTAATCGATTATCAAAATTATTATTTATTTTATATTTTAATAGTAATCTCTGTTGGAACAAGCCATTTGAAAATGTCACCTTGGCTTCTGGGAAATTGCGGTGGATTTTCACTTTTTTCTGACTTTATAAAGAATAAATGACTAATCAGTTAATATCAGAGAATAATAATAATAATAATAATAAAAAGTTGCAGCCCAATTTCCAACATCACCAGAACAGTAAACTAATATTGTCTTGGCTGTTGATTTGAGTTAACGTTTGTCTCGGCACATCAGATTTCAGCCACATCTCTTGTAACGCTCGAGTCGTTTCGCCCCGATCGAACATGTTGTGTCCCTCGGGATCAATCCGTGAGGAGGAAGCAGCAGTGAGCTGTGAGCCTACCTGCCCTCCCCTTCTGCCTGACTGCCAAATAGTGCCCCGTCAGATTTATCTCTCTCCCAGGATAGGGCTAATCAGTTGGCCAAATACAGAGATCCAAATAACCTTCAGGAGTGCCACGCTGTCCTTTCCCCTCGCCTCCTCTTCCTCCTCCACCCCCCCCTCCCTCCACCCTCCCCCCTCCACAGGCCCCGCTGTCTCCGCAAAATTGCCTTCTGGAGTTAGTGAGCGGGAACAGTTAAGATTTACAAACAATGATGAAGCTTGTCATGCGTCTTTCTCCATCCGTCACGGCGGGCCGGGCGGAGCTGTGGGTAGAGCCGTCCCGGTGTTCTTCATAAAAGCCAGCTCCCTGTGAAATACGCCCCCGGCCGGCCTGTTTACTGCCCCGTGCTCGTCAGCAGCCCCGCCGCCGTAAATCGCCGAGCGGGAGGTGACAGCGCAGTCCATCAAACTCCCCCGCCCCTGCCCCGCCGCCCTCCCGACATCTCACCTCACCCTCCTCTCACATACACACACAGAGACACACACATGCGCTCACGCTGCTTCCCCACAAACACCCGCCCCGCTGCCTCGCCGGGGTCTAAGCGGGGAGGCTCCGATGAGCCACCCCGAGAGAGTTATGGCTGTTTCAGGCCCACAGCAGACAGCTTCAAGCCGAGTCTGTCGGTGTTTATGTTCTTTCTTTTTTGTCCTTGCCTAGACCTTTTTGTTGTTGTTGTTGTTGGTTTTTTTTTGTTGTTTTTTATTCAAAACTGCTCAAAGTTTGCACGCAGTCAGCACAGAAACTTTCCTTTCACGCACGTCTTACTTCGGGAAAAACAACATTTACGCTAAAGTCAGACCTCTGCATGGAGCAGCGCCGGGCTGGCTGTACGTTTGTCTGTTTTGCTCATGTACTTCTTACATCTTCTTTTTTTTTTTTTTTTGGTTAACAAGATTTATGCTGAAGCCAGACCTCAGAATCGAGCGCCGCCATGCTGGCTATACGTTTGTCTGTTTTGTTATATTGGTGTCAGCACAGAGCGTACAGTAATTTAAATGCAAATCAGATTGTTGAGGTATTGCAGATGTTTATCCTGCTAATCGATAGACCTGTGTGAGCCCATTAAGTTAGAAATCCATTACTATCTTTCTAGATGATATTCTATCGATTTTTCTTGCTTCAATCTATACTGTACTGTACACCGAAGTGAGTTACTGCGTATAAAGTCTGTCGTTTCAGGTTCTCCGCCTCCTCTCGGGGGGGGGAAAAAGGAATAAAAAAAAAAAAACGATAGAGAGATTGGCGTCAGTAAGTTTCTTTGTTTCGTGTGTAAAATGGGCGTTTACCTGCTTTCAGGTCAGATTACTTCCAACCTGCACTTGCTCTCTCACACCCTCTCTCTCTCACCCACACACACACTGTCTCTCTCTCACTCTCTCTCTCTCACACACACAAACAGTTAATAAAGTCCCGTCAAACACCTACACACACACACACACACACTACACATACTCGCACACACACTCATGGCCTCACTCATTCTGGAGATGCCAAAGAGGTCCCTCACTCTTTTGGATTTATTAAACCCAAAACAAATCGGTACTTCTAACCCAAGAGGGGACCTTTTCAAAGGAAGTGCTGTTTCATGTCATGTAGCAGCAGGAGTTCATTTCCTTGGTCACTGACACGCTGAGAACATCACTCACCTCATGTACATGCACTCTGTGTGGTTTCTCAGAAAGGTTTAGAGGTTTACAGAGCTATTCGTGTTTTTTGTCATTGTTCTTGTGTTGTCATTGTTCTTGTGATTTTCTCACTGTGCATCCGTGACAAACATTCCTGCTGGATGTTGCTTGCAAACTGCACAAGTCTCCCAAGTCTGACGGACAGCAAATTGCCGCCTGTTACCAATGAGAAAGACAAGACAGTGTGGCGATAAACACAATCAGTCCACCTTGCACAGTTTAGTACTCCGCTGTACAGTACATCACTATCATTTAACATGTGGCAGTTTTAAAGGAATGATGTTGCTACCTTTTAAGATCTGAAGATGAATGCGTTTCTTTGGTTGAGGTAATGACTTGGTCCAGTCTGTAAGTAAGAGCCAGCGGCAGAGAAAGTGATCCTGCTGGGGCCCCCGGAGGGCCTCACTGAATGTGTGGCTGATTGAGTGTCTGTCCTGGCTCTTGGTTACAGCGGAGACGTCCTGTGCGGCCTGTCAGGTTGTCCTCCCCACCCTGCTGTGCTGCTAAGCGCCCTGATAGCCTCTGGCGCTGTGGATGGGCTAAATACCAGTGTAATCGTTTGCTCGGGGCACAAGCACCGTTGTAATGTGTTGTACAACACCACCATTAACACAGGCCTGGGGCTGTGGAGACATTAAATGGCCAGGGCTGTGTAGTTTATGTCCTCTTCCCCTCACTCTCTGTGTCTCTCTCTCACTTACACACACACACACACACACACACACACACACACACTGTCCATCAGTGAAGGAAGTGAAACGTGATTCTATTGACTCCTGTTTGATCTTGTTCCGTTTTTATGTGCAGCAATCATCAAAGTTATTTCAGTCCCGTGTAGAGGGGGACACGCGAGCGGATTGTCACACCTGTCCCAGTCTCCCAAAAATAGCCCTGTCCCATCCAAATCCCGTGACAGAGTGATTAAAAAAAAGAGCAGAGCAGATATTAGAGAGTAAAAAAGACAACAGAACGACTAACAATATGTTCAAAATAAAGACAATGGTGTTTATTCATATTAGAACAGCATCCTGGTATTTACTCTATATATAAAAACTGACCTTTTCTTACTATGATTCCCGTCCTGCCCGCTCCCGTTGACTTTGTTTCTTGTCACGTCCCAGCCATGTGATGAACAGTGAATCCCGAAAAAAAGTCAGCCTCTAGTCTGATGTCCTGTTTTTCTAAATGCAGTATGTGCAGAGTGAAGTACCCATTATTTCTTAAATTATTACATATCTAAACATTTATGTTTTCAATGAAACTATCGTAAATCTCTAAACAGTGTCTTTTTACTGTGCAGACACTATAATGCAGGGAAGGGAAGAGATGGTAGAAATGCTGATATGCTTTTTCTTTGCCTGTAATTGTTACTGCATCACAGAATCTAAAAGCAGCTGCTTAGTTTGTGGACTCTTTCATTCTGCCCTGGGTTTTGCCTCTTAGGCTACATAAAGGGATACCCTGGTCACCTAATTGGTTTGGGCCTCAGTTAAGATCTGCAGACAGTACTGAGGGCTGAAACTCCCTGGAGCCAGGTCTTCATATTTTTTGGGAGAAAAAATTATTTAATATGTACTGTGATTTCTAGATAACAATGTGTAATGTTTACCTAAACATATGCTGGAATTAACAAAGTAAAGGCAGCAAAGGACCGTGCTTTTTTAATTAACAATGAGCAGTGAGACTACAGCTATGACATAGCATTTCTTATTCCTGACCATGAGTAATTTAACATTTGCTAATTTGCTAGATTGATATAAATTAGAATACATGTTCTTCAAAGAACAAAGAAAATTGTAAAAGTGATCAATATTTTGATTGTAACCCTCAGGGAGAAACATCCCTAACTAGAGGGGTTTAGAGCCTCGATTTAGATGAATATAACGGTTAGATTCTAACGTTTGAAAACAGCACATTTACTGCACAGGGCGTGTATCTAAATGCAATCTGCACATAAAATACTTTGTGCACTGCATATAACATACTACGTCGCTACACTTACATAAAGTCAATGTTTTCTTGATTTCTCTGTATAAAACAAACGTGGCCACCTAATCATGCTCGTGGAGTCGCTTTCCTTGCGCTGATTTGAGCGGCGGCTCAGCGTGGATTGATAAATGACGTTGCCTTGGCAGCTCTCTGAAACAGCTGAACGACTTGGATAAACACATATGGCAGCTTTAGCACCCGCGGGAGCCGTCCTTCTTTCCATAGCAATATATTTCACTCTTCCTGTGTCCTTTACTTTGGCATTTTTCTTACCCTGTCGACTCGCAATGAATCTCTTGTTTAAAATGTAATGATAGAAAAGTCCCGCATATATCGATCGGGCCGCCTCAGCTCATTATTGCATATCCATAACTTTTCGACGGATCGCGTCAAAAAGCCCAACGATAGATTGACGGGCCATTTTGTGAGTTGATGGGGCACAGTAGCCGAAATGGAGATTTAGCACAGGGACGAGGGCCGTGTCACGCCTCTCCGGCGGTCATCTTCACCGGGGGACAGATTGGTTAACAATGCAGGAGCAAAGGTTCCTCTCTGCTTAATTAGCCTTTGACCCCGACACTGATGCCTTCTGTCAGTCTGCATTGGCCCTTCAGCTCCATAGCAAACCAATAATGAGTGTTTAAGTGTCCGCCCCCCCCACCTCCCTCCCTAATGGCTGCATAAGAGACTGCATCCCTTTGAACAATTGTCTCAACAGCTCTTCATTTGCCAGATGAGAATGAGAAATATGTGGAAGATTTAACTGCACACACAATAAAACGAATAGTCCTTATTCACGATAATGCAGAAGCGATTATTTGACTCTATATTTAGTTCTCTGATTAAGGTGTTTGATGTGGCTTGAAATTAGTTGCAGCTCGGGCTTCACCACCAGGCTTTACTGTAAGAGCAGCGGTCACGGTTCCGTGTAGGCACTTTACCAGCAACTCTTTAGTGAAAAATGCATTTGGTTGGTTTTAGTAAAACCTCAGTGGGTGCTAAAATGGATCAAACCAAATTCCGTTTTAGCTGCAAAGAACTGTCACCGCGGGGTTTTGGCAAACGCCTCGCGTGAATAAGAGCAGTTCTCTCGTGTTGCCGTCGTACAGCAACTGAAAATACCAGTTTGGGATGATCATTTCCATGATGTGACACAGATCAGATAATGTTTTTTTTTCCGCCCCAAATCACATGTTTGACCGTGCTGACGCCGTGACTGTAGGGATGCTAGCGGTGGAAGGTCCAGACTGAAATATCTCAACAAGTATTAGATAAATTGTCATGAAATTCTGGTCAGACATTCGTGATACCAAGAGGATGAATCCTAGTGACTTTGGATTTTCTCCTCTAGCGCCACCAACAAATTAAAGATTTTTTACTCATCCAGCTCAACATCTCGCAGATGGACATTCATGGTACCTAGTGGTGGAATCCTAAAGACCAGCAGGTTGACGTTTATGGTTCAAGGTGAAATGTCTTCACAGCTGTTGGATGCCATGCATTTTGGTGCAGCCATTCATTTAACTAAATTTAACTAAAGCATGACTAATGATTTATGGGTATGTTAAGGCAACAAAACACTTAACGTTAAAGATTAGGGAAAGATCAGAGTATAATATCGAAATATTGAAAGGGCTGAGACATAAGACAGGAAGGTATCTGTATTTTTGCAATCCTAAACTAACCCTTAAACACCATCCACTCCGACGACCACCATCCCCCGATTAAAGTGCAGCACGAAACACTGCATGGAGAATAACCATGATCCATGCAGGGATTAAGGTTCCCCAAAACGTACAGTATTTGGCAAAACCGTTTAGTAGCATAAAAGCATAACTTCTTGGAGAGCGGTTGCTTCAGTCTTCTACAGTAATGTCTGTAGGTAATGTAGCTTTGCATGAGATGTCATATTCCATTTAATGCACATACGGTAACAGAAATGTGTTGGAAACAATAACGAACAGGACGTTTGACATCCGTTGTGTTATCGGACGTCGGCTGCATCATAAAAGACTTGCAGAATTAGGGGTCATTCAAAAAAAGTCAGACATGAGCAGTGATTTGAAACTGAGGGTGAAGGTCTGCGGTGTGAACATCAGCTGAGTGGCATGAGCCTCCACTGTTCAATGCTCAGTATTTAAAGCCTGCCGCCCGGCCGCCTGCGTGCTTTTGACTGAGTTCTGGGCCATTAAGTCCTGCTGCTGGCCTGATGATGAGGGGCCAGACGCCCATATCGTTTCTAGAGACGGGATCGTCCATCTCTACAAGGGTCGTCCTCAGTTGGACACCGATGGGACCCCCTCAAACTGGCCAGGGACGATTTGTTTTGTTTTTTTAGACACAGCTCGTATCATTTTAATGGGAGCCATTTAATCCCAGGTCAACCTTGTCATGTGACAGGCAACTCTTCACTCTTAAGATTGAATTTTTGTTCCCCTTGATGATAGCCTCCACTAAGTGCTCTTGTCCCTGGACGGCACAGTTGATTGCTTTTTTTGTGCATTGAATATCGTCACACTGAGCAAACTCTATCTGCTGGAGAAGACTGAAGAGATGTTTGAAAAGTCTAGTAATGGGCCTTGAGTTTAGATGATTTTGTCAAACTTAAAATTCCCTTTAATGTGGTTTAACTAGAGTAACGTGCAGCTGGCTGTAAGGCAAGTGTGTGGACACAATGGGCTTCCTATGTAACCCATCATTAACATACCGTTTCATTAAAATGAGCAAATATGATATGTTTCATACACTTTATGACCAAAAGTATAGGGCCTACAACAAACTGTTTCCACAAAGTTGGAAGCACAAAACTGGATGCTGGTAGTAGCATTAGGCCCCACAAGCAAATCATGAAAACATCCCCACTTAGTGCGCAAAGGTACATCGGTGTTAAAATAAATGAGTTAGAGCTGAAGCGATGAGCTACAAGGCCGAGTCGATCAATCGATTACTATCATTTTAGTCATTGTCGCAGCACAAATTCCACATGTTCTCCTGTAGTACCAGCTTCTAAAATGTGTGGATTTGCAGCTTTTGTTCTGTTTCATATCATTGTAAATTGAGAATATTTTGTCACTTTTGGGAACTTGTCATAGGCGTTTTTAACGGTTTTCTGACATCTTATAGATGAAACAGTAAATGGACTAATTGCAGATTAATGAAAGTAGCCGTTGGCTGCCCTAAAATTAGTATACTGATAACACGCCATGGCTACACCTTCACTACTTTATCATTTTGCTGTGTTTGTTTATTACAACATTTGTGAACGGTTGTCATATTTTGAACGTTGACAAGTAAACTGAAATGAATGAATGAATGAAATGAATCTAAAATTCTTATCACTGCCAATTTTCATCTTAATTGATTTTTACGTTATTTGGAAATAATATCAGCCGTATGTGGCTGCTCTTCCAGATACTTCGGTAACTCACTCACATCACTACAGTTCAATGTGTGTGTGTGTGTGTGTGTGTTTACTTAAGTGTTATCTACCCCTATGACCCTTGTGTACGGTGGATGAGTGTAGAGCATGAAACCCACAGAAAGAGCTTATCCCCGCTGGATCAGACCGAATTACCATCTCCTCTCACATCTGGGCTTTTGTTCCCCTCTTTGGCAGCCGCAGAAATGATTGCACCTTCATTCACTCCCTCCCTCCCTCCTTTAACAGGACAAGTGGGAGGTTAAAAAAGCTTCCTTTTGTTATTCCACACAAAGACTGTTTAATAGTTTGGAAATCTTATATAGAGTGCTGAGTGACTGGGAAAAGGGCAAAAGTTCAGTCAGGAGAATAAACTCTCTTTCAACATCACCAGCAGGTAAAGTCTCTGCCTTGTTGCAAACTTTTTTTTTTTTTTTTTGTGCACGGCCAGAACCTCAAATAGACTTTGTCTTACACGAGAGCTTCTTTTTTCGAGGTGTGGAGTTCACGAGGAGAGATGTGGCAAGTGCAGTTATTCGACTCAAGCTGAGGCTGATGGCGCCGCCTGTGACTCAGCTCGTCAAGTCGCCAGTGGCTGGTTTCAGATACGAGACGTGGCGAAGTCATCACGTCCCGCTCGATGTTTTTGCGTAGTAGTGCAACTGTAGCAAGTAACTCAGTACCGGAAGGTCGCGCTGGGACTGCATGGTTTTGGCACCACGAACAGACGGTTGTTGAACAAAGTTTAGCCGTAGAAATTTGGTGGAAAAATCCTAACGCCATCATACTGGCAGTGACTCGTCTGCTATTTCTGTTCCCAAAAATATTGTTGCTAAACTTAGATTTTTACGCATCAGTGGAAGGACTGTTGTAAAGTCGGTGGACTCATGTCAAGTCAAGTCAATTTTCATTTATTTATATAGCCCAATGTCACAAATGTGCCTCAGGCGGCTTTACAATCTGTACAGCATACGACACCCTCTGTCCTTCGACCCTCGGTACAGATGAGGAGAAACTCCCCAAAAACCTTTTGCGAGGAAAAAATGGTAGAAACCTCAGGAAGAGCAACAGAGGAGGGATCCCTGTCCCAGGACGGGCAGACCTGCAATAGATGTTGTGTGTACAGAATAGACCAACATAGTAAAATTACAGTATGAACAATCAGGGTGACAACAACATTTTAGTTAGGGAGTACGAAGAATATGGATCCGGGAGGGTGTCATCAAACAGACCTGAGCCACGGGACCTCCTCTCCAACCATGGAGACCTGGAAGTGGACAGACGACACAAACACACAAGAGGAACAGCTCAAGCTCACCATGCCAGTCATAGACACAAGCAATTCAATAAGCAGCTTCCGACTGCAGAGCTGTTTGATTGTAAGTACTCAGTGTAACAGTGAGGTTTCTATTAAAGAGCGATGGCCTAAATCGTGACATTTAGAAATGATTAGACCAATCTATTAATCCATTAGTCTGAAAGTGAATTAACAAATATGACCGAACGTTATGTCGTCAAAGCTTTTCAGATGGGAGGATTTGCTGCTTTTCTTCATTTGAAATCATTGTAAAATTTAGCATTCCTGGCCCGATGGTTGGACGAAAGAAGCCATTTCAAGGCGTCACCTGAGCGTTCAGACGTTTCTTCCAGCCCAAACAGTCAGTTGAGAAATCAAACACACAATATAAAATGTATCACGTTAATGCTGTGTTAATTGTTTTAATTAGTTGCGAGCTAAGTGTCATTACCAGGGTGCTCGGCGGCTAATTGAGAACAGGGCTTATCTGGCGTTTCAGCAACATTAATCTGCATTAAACAGGAGACAGTCGGATGCAGCAGGGAACACGTGTACAGCCGTGTGTCGTGATTTAACATCTCCAGTGAAACTAACACGTCCAGTTGCTTTCGGCCTTTAATTACATCATAGATTTCCTGCTGATGAACGGGCAGGGAATTAACAGTGAACGGGCTAATTCACAGCTGCTCTCCCCCCCCCACATGCTGTTAGTGCTGTACAAGTGGAAGAGCCGGCTGCACTTAGCTACACAAACATTAGTATTAACGACTGGGCTGTCAGTTTGGAATTGGTGACAAACTGCAGACGGGCAAGAATTGGAGTCCGAAACCAATCAGGAAGTTAATGAAGAGAAAAATTACCCCCCCCCCCCCCCCCCTCCCTCCCCCCCCTCCCACCACTGCTGAGGAGGGCGGAGAGAGAGAGAGGGATGGTGGAGGGATGAGGAAGTGCGAGGACTCTGGGAAACACTGGATGATCAGCTCATCTTGTTTAGGTTAAGGTTAATAGGTACATATGAATATTTTAGGCTTTGAAGGTACCTGTCCTCAAATGGAGCACATTTTAAAAATATTGTGGGTCTCGAGTAACAATAGTAATACATGCCTCTGACTGAGAATCTCCAACAGATGAACGTCATGTCATACATCTTTATAGAGGTAATAAACCAGGGCAAAACGATGAAAAGTCCACAACGGTTATTAAACCTTCCAGTGACATTTGAGTGGCCGTACGAACGCGGTGGGTTGCTGTTACGAAGGCCTCACAGTGCTGTTGGTGTGTGCAGTGTTAAAACGGCGAGCTGCACGTCTCATGCTAACTGTAAAAGAGCTAATGCTTTTGCTTTGTGTTCAGTGTATTCCCCCTTTCTTTGCTGACTGATTCAATTTGCCATAAATCCCTGGGCTTTGCTAAGAATCATTTTACTGTACCGTCATATATACAGTATATCAGGTGAACACAGCACCAACGGAGAGGACCATTTATTCTGCAGTGCTGATGATGCGACTCTGCTGTTTTGTCTCTCTCACTATAGTATTTCTGTTCCCCTTTTTATTTACCCGCCTCACGCTACGTAGACATTTTTTATTTTATGTGTGCTGCTGTGCCGTCTACCTACGTGAGGCAATATGAGTTTATCATATTAATGACTGTGAGGAGTATCCAAGAAAAGATTTGTAGCTCAACACCTGAACGAGAGGTGACAGGTTCGAGGTTTATTTATCTTTCAAATACATAAACATTCTTTAATGTATTTCATTGTTATTCTTATTATTTATCACCCTAATTATGTTTGAGTTATTTTTCACAATGTGGGGGATAAATGCCTTTATTTTGGTAACGTGATTGTGACGTTACTATTTTTTACACTTTAATTTAACACAAAAGTTAAACCGTACGTTTGTCGCAACGTTAACTCAATTTGAACAGACACAACCGAGGCAGAGCGCTATGCGTCATACTCTGGAAAACAAAAACTGTCAGCGGCACAATACACTGGAAAGCCAACAAAATGCCTGCAGCTAGCTAAACACCATACAAAATGTTCAACCCAGGTAACTTTGACCTGCTGGTGGCGCTACAGGAAATGTCAGAGGATCACCAGAGTCAGTAGGATTCATTATCTAGGAATATCAGGAATGTCTATACAATATCTCGTGGCAACACATCCAGTAGCGTTTGAGATGTTTACATCTGTCTGACGGACCTACATCCACAGAGTCACGCTGCTGACATGGCCAAAAATGTTTTTTAAGGCGGAGAGAAAAGCCTGTCGTCATGAAGACGGGCAAGTCGCGATGAATCGCACGAATCAGGATAGGCACACTTCAGACGGTCTCTCCTCGAAGGCACGACGTTGTACTTGATTGAAATTCACACGAAACTTGAAAGAAAGTCAGTATTAGGCAATAATTAAGTGTATCAGCTGGGCTCCTCGGGCTATCTCTGAGCACGTCTGTTTGTCCGTCCCGTCTCTGCAGCCTTCCCCTCTGGCAGCACCACCTATGGCCACGACTCCACCGTGACCTGCAGGGCCGTCGGCTCCCTGGTGAACTCGGATGCCGAGTGCGAGGCCACCAGCGGGGCGCCAAGCTTCACCGTCAACTCCATCATCGACGACAACGCCACCAAATAGAAGAAGCTAAGGATGGCATGATACGGCAAAAGCATTATGACGTCAGCTGGGCAAAAGAGCTTGACGTTCTTGCCAAAAAGAATTCACGGTTCACTGTTGCTGGAGGTTTCTGTTCAGGAGGCGCGATAACGTATATTCCATACTGTTTTTATATATTTAGTTCACTTTCAGCCTCAAAGCTCTTAAATCTTTTACTGAATCCAGTTCACCAGCATAGATGCCCGTTGTGTACTTGTAAAGTTGTACCCCTTTTTTTATGTTTTTACGCTTCAGAAAGCAACTGTTAAAGCAGAAGAAAGTGTTTTTTTATTATCCAAAAATGATGGAGTGACGCAACGTGACAACAACGATGAAATTATAAACCTTCCTCGCTTACAGTCATTTTGACCAGTGCCGTTTTCACACGGTGTCAGTCATGAAGCGTATCCATCAGCAGTGATTAGTTAGGGGATGAATTGAGGATCATTTTATTACTGGGCTATTCTTCGACAATCAGCATACAGGCTTAGTGTTTGCTAAGATATATCTTTTGCGCTGAAAACCTGGAACCGCTGTTACTGTACTTCTCACAGGTGAAACATTTGGCCAAAAGGAGTCAATGCCAGTGTCTTGTAATGTTTTCTGATCCAGTAAACAAATGGACAACGTTGGCACCATCCTTCCCAGTGAGCACTGATTTGGTGATTTGCAGGTTAAAAGGTGTCTAGTTTAAAAAAAGTAAAAAGTTCTCTTTTCTTTGTATGTTAAAGAGTAACTTAACACCAGGCTGAGAAGCTGCGTTTCACCTCTAACCACGCCCCCAACCGTGATGTCACGGTGTACTGACACGCCCTGGCGGCCGCAGCCAGATGAGAAGTTAAACCACCAGAGGTCAGCGAAATAAAGACTTTCAGAGAGTAAGAGTATTTAAATTATATTAAATTTCAATGTGTCGGTAGGGCTTGCTGTTGGCCGATATATTGATAAAATTAGTTTTTTGAATAATTGTTACCAAGATGTGTACAGAGCGGGACATTTCATAAGACATTACAGGAGCTACCTAATGGCAACACTCTTTCCAAATTAACTGAATAACTTCACCGCTCCCATTGACATTTCCGTACAGCAATTTCTTGTTAGTCGTCGGCTGACCAATACGAATACACGTGCAATTAGATTATATTGTCTGATAAGTCAGCCCAGATGATTTATGGGTCTAGCTCCATTAAAAACTTTTAGACCAATTTTGAGCCAGATGTATGTGTAGACATCTTTTGACCTGCACCTCTGGAATACAGCACTGAACGCTGCGGGATGGAGTCCTGAAACCCGGAACTGAGTATCACAATCTTTTGCTCGCCACGGAGCTTATTTTCTTCAGTAGCGCAAAATCCAAAGGGAAAGTCCCACTCGGAACCGGGCAGGCGACGCTAATCTCCGGGCTGGCCTACAAAAACACTTCATCCCTGCAGCACTCCGTTTGCCCTGAACAACAATCTGCTCATTTTGGAAATTGCTAAAATTCCATGCGTTTCTTTCATCCTGGTGCAAATGAGAGTATCCCTGAATTAAAGTTTAGCGTGGAGAACATCAGGGACATCAGATGTCCTCCTGCAGGACGACGTGCGACTCGGGGGGAGGAAGCGGGGCAGGTTCGACATGAATCATGTGTCCCTCCGTCGTGCTGGCGTGCGATGAGCACCGGCTGCTTATTTATGGCGTCGATCCCGCGGCGTCATTTATATACCGGAGGATTTGCATGTCTATTGTATATTTAAAACCCCTTCAGGTCAGGAGCTCAGCTATGCACACGGGTTGCTGTTTGCACTCTTGGGTGTCGCCGTGTAGAAACAGCAGAGGCTCTGCAGCAGGGATGCGTAGAGCGGCTACAATTAGTTGAAAATGAATCAGTAAATAATTTAAGGTGTTTTTCAAGCAAAATTGCTAAACATTTTATGGTTTCACCTCCTTAAATGTTAGTATTTTCTGCTTATTTTTTTTTTTTTTTTTTTGCCTTGAACTATAGTAAATTGAACGTCTTTGGGTTTTGGACTGTTGGGCGGACGTCACCGTCACTGTTTTCTGGTGCTTAAAAAGGCCAAAGTGCTAATCCATTAATCAAAAACATAATCAGCATTAATGGCTAATAAAAGTGTTTAGTTGCAGCCTTTGTAATTTCTGCAGTTGTGCTTTTAACTGATGAAATACTTGGCCGCACTGTTGTTTTTTTGCTGTGTGTGTGCAAGTAATTACCCCAAAAACCTTCCTGAACTACTGAAAGTAATCCTGTGTTGCCCACTTTTGAGTTGTGCTGTTTAAGTGTTGATTAAAAAAAACAAACATAAAAACCACTGAGGTGAGATTTTGCCAACTTTTCCGCCTTCGTGAAGCCGACTAGCTCACCACTGTACTGTATATGTGTCTGTGCGCTTCGTGTTTTATGGCGATTCATTTCGTGCTTTGAAAGTGTTTACTTGCGTTTGTGTTTGAATAAGACAGCAACAAAAGTCGTTTGGAGTCTTGGGAGTTTATGTCGCTACAAGTTTTAGGGAAATAAAAACGCTCTCGGTGATGGAGTGTAAATGTGGTGGTGTGCTGGAAACAACAATATAAAACAGACAAAGAAAATTACTTGTATTTTCCTTCTGCTGCACGGCGGGAACGTTCATTGGATCCTGCCCCATCTGTTGTAATCAATAACGTGACCGTCTTGTTTTTTTATGAAACGCACTTACTCTTAATTTCATCCACCAGTGGTTTTAGAGAGAAGAATGTGGAGTTACCTATAAGACTTTGACATTATAAATCACCTCTTGAGACCAGATTGTACAGCAGTATCGATTGATCCTGATATATCACAGAAATTTACTGTCACTTCTGTTTTCAATTAAAGATACAATCAGTCAGATAATGACTTAATTGGATTTTACAGAAGATTGAGTTTTATTGCCCCGTGCTTTATGAGTTTAGTTAAGGAAGGCCATTTTATCACGGTTGTCAGGGGCGACCGCCCGCCGCTGCCTTGTCCTTCTGTAGCTGCTGCTGCTGCTGCCCTGCGTACAGCTCAGGGGAGAAAGTGTCACAGGATTGGTTTTCCTTGAGCTGTCTCCATGAATCATGCCCTCCCATAATAGATAAAATCTGCCCGGATCCCCCCGTGACACCTCCTGGTGGAGTGATGGCCGCTCGATACAGACGGGACGTGTGGAAGAGGACGCTGTAAGCTCGGAGGTGAAGCTCAAAACTCGTTGGGATATATTCATATCTCGGTTACGATAGATCAACTGGGCACACTCGATCAGCTGTTGGTGTTGTATTTTCTTTGGTTGGATTGGAGGTTCAGCTCTACGAACGTCTCTCAGGCACACGCCTTCACTCAGTGAAGTGATGGAGTAGATGACTGAGAAAGTGCAAAAACAAACGTCATAATGAGCTTGTCATCCATGATATTGGAAAGCTTTTTGTGCTCGTGGGTTGGGCTCAGTATTTTTAATGATGATATTAATAACAACAAGGTAATACACCCATCACAGAAAAAAAACTCCCCAAAAAAAGTAAGTTTTAAAAAATTAGTTTTTAACAGCATTTTGAAAGAAAAACAAGAGAAGTTTCCTATTTGCATTTTCTTCTTCACTTTCTATCCTCTGCGTGAGAAGCCCTCCTTTCCTGTTCAGCGCCGTGAAGTTGAGTTCAGTTTGCAGAAAGAAACGTCAGCCTTTGGGTGGACGAGGACAGGAGGACCAAGTGAATCCGCTTAAATCCAGCAGCTCTGAGTGGGTGAAGATCTGTAACAACGTGAACCTCGGGAGCAGCTTTTTGCCAGGTGAAGTCAGAAAAAGGGTGACAAAATTAAATCAATCTGGGTGTAAAACCAACCAAAAGTACGACGCAGGCTAACATCTTTAAGCATTTCTGCTTTTAAGTTCTGTAATCCACAGAAACTCTGATGCAGATGTCCCGTCCAACTTTCTCAGCTGCTGCAGATCCTCATTCTTGATCAACTTTGTGACACAGTTAAGTATTTTACATGTGGTTAATATCGCAGGCTTGATTCTGAACTTTATATGTTTTTTTTGACATTTATGGCTGGAAAAGGTTTATTAGAAACCCTCAGACAACAAATGAATTCTTGAAATAACTTAGGTTAGGCCATTCCTTCTTTAAGACAAACAGGAAAACAGACAATTTTGATGATTATTATGTCTGTTTTTTTGGGGGGAGGTGGCCGCGATGATGAGCTACAATCACTTTTGGGTACAAACATCCAGCGCGACGGACAATGCAAACAGCCTTCACTCAGGCTGACAAACACAAAGTGACATCCCATGATCAGTGTTCCAGCTCTCCTAGTGGACAGTTTTCGTGCGTGGACAGACAATAAAGACTACGCACATTAGTTTTATTCACGTCACCATGGGGCATTATCGTCTGAAAAGTATAAAGCTGCATGCTCCTTGCAATTGCTCGCTGCGGATAATCTGCACGTCCAAGCGCGTTTTGCGCTTTTGTAATATTGTGGGACACGACTGAGTTCCGTTAGAACAGCACATATACGGTTTTAACTCTTGACTGTACGCGTTGAGACATTTACAGTGAGACACGCGTAGCTTCCAGCGTAGCTCCACCCAACTTCAACCTGAGCCCAAAGGTCCTACACCACCTTTAAGAGAAAGATCTGAGTACTTCTTCCACCCTGTCTTTTCCTTTCGCTTTTTAAGCATCACAGACCTCCTGGACGGGTAAACGATGAAGTTAAAACATTTGCTGTCCTAATGTGGTTGTATCAGTTCTAATAACCGTAGAATTTTTTTTTTATTATTAAATGCTAGTAGCCAACATCTCTGTGTGAGGCAGCGGATGCAGCTTATAGTCTGTCTGTGGTTGATGATCAGCAGTGGTTTGAAGGACAGGCAGAGCTCCGGTCGTAAACGTCCGGCCCTGAGAGCCAAACGCCAATAAACGGGCTGAACTAGACAAAAGTAAACCAACTTAACAGGCCACCATGACGCTGTGCATCCACAGCTAATCTGAGGACGTCACCCTCCATTTGTCTTTACACCTGATCTGAGAGGAGGAGTTCGCACTTCTCCACAAGTGGCTCCGAAGCATTAATTAGGATTTTTATATTAGAAGTGGATATGGTCGAGTAAAATGTTTGTGTCTGTTTTCTGCTGTACTCGTGCATGAACCTTGTTTACCGAAGTTGCAGTGGTGGAGGAAGTATTCAGACGCTTTATTTAAGCAAAAGTACCAATACCACACTGTTCAAATACTCTGTTTACTCAGGTAAAAGTCCTGCATTTTGAAGTGTAAAATGAGTACATTTGCTATGTATTGGACACACAAAGTGGACACACAGTTGTTGCCCAGCAGCGGGTAAATTCAATTTGTATACAATACAATGTTTACAGATATACATTTTCTGCCACTTATCTGGGTCTAGGTCACGTTCACTGATTAATTATATTCCTAGGAATAATTGTAATATACAGTAGTACCATGTTCATGTACTGAATAAATAATTATAGGCCTTATATTCCCTACTGGTTCTCCGTCATTCTTTGACCAGTATGGGCATGAAAAAAAATTATGAAATTGCATTATATCTATTAAAAATATCTTAAAACATTTAATTTAGTGAACACTGCAGAAATCCTACACTATAATATCCCACATTCATCAAGAATGTTTGAGCCTCCAAAACCATTTAGTTTAAAGACTTTCAACATGCATTTAGTCCTCATATGGTTCCTTCAACTTCTTTTTAATGTGTTGTATCAGTTCCCAAGTAACACATTTTATAGTAGCCTAAAAAAAAAAAAAAATAAAAACCCAGATTTTCCCTGTTGACTGATGGTCGCCGACTCCCTAATTCAGATGTCCGGCTAATTCCCCTGTAGGAGCTCGGCGTCCCGCCTCCGCAGGGAGTCTTAAATCAGCGCTCCTGTGACGGGACCTCTGAGTGGCAGCAACGCCCCCAATCAGCACCTAATAATAACCCCACTCGGCAGAGGTCAGCTGCTTCTCCTCCTCCAGCTCTGGCGGGGGGGTCCCGCTGGAGGAATGTCCTCTGCTAATGTGAACACGAGCTCCCAGAACGAGTGAGCGAAGTGCCACAGAATAGCTACACAAGCTGGTTATTTCGTCTAGTTGAGGCACCATAACGTGACTTTGTGCCACCGGCTAAGTAGCCGGCCGTGTCGCGCCATTTACTTGTATTTAAGAGCAACGGTTTGCAGACAGTTGGGAGGCGGGAGCCAACGGTTCACATCCGTCTGTTTGAATAAACTGAGCTCATCGTCCCGTTAGCGACCAGGCTGGCGTCAAGCTAACGGGCTTGCTCACTGACCGTCAGCAAGCCTGTTAGCCCAGAGAGCTTTCTTTGTCCTTTTCACTGACTTTTTGCTGAACGAAATGGTTCTTCTTATTTTATAGAAACCACCTGCGTTCCTTTTAGGTCTGTTAGGTGATAACTGGAGGCCTGCAGCTAGCCTACTGTCCTCCTAACGTGCCGTGTCACTATATACAACAAAGAACATGTATTTTTCGTAAATTGAAACGTATTCTGTGTTTTATATTAAATACACAAAGGGCCTCAGCATAACAATATTTACGGTCTTTCTGCACCTTCACCTTGTAGTGCGTCAAAATGAAAAGAGAAAAAAAGAAGAGAAATCAGGCCTTGTGCCAATTACAATGCGGCCTGCAGTATAAACTTTTATTCCGGTTTGTGTTTTACTCTTTATCAACGAACAACATGAATAAATTTATTACGCGTTGTGGTGTAGGCGTTCACCCTCCGCCTCCCACTCCCACAAATCTACTCGGCCGGCACAAACGGCAAAGCCACTCTAGTCACCTTGAAATTTCCTCTGCTATTTTCCAATTAAAAGCTTAATAGCCCTGGAGACGGGCGTCATGTGGGGAAGTTTACCGTGCTCTTATTCTCTGTAAGCCGCGCAGCCTCGGATCCCATTATTTGCTTGAATAAACCTTTTTTACGGTCAGAAATGGGCCCCGGCTTCGTCCGGTGTTATGTTTCAATGCCCTCTATTAGTCCAGCAGAAGGGACATATCAGCATCCTCGACATAGTTCCCAAAGGGCTTTTCATACATGTAGAGACCTAATCATCTAAGTTATGCACGATTGTGTAAAAGGTGCAAGAAGCTGCGAGCGTTTTGTTTTGAACTCAGCCTTTAAAGCCTGCTGGGCCTGCAGGCAACAGGGATTGGAATCGGGCACAAGGCTCCTGATCTTTTCACATTAATACACACGATGTTTTTAAGTATTTACGGCGCTACGTTCAGTTTAGAAATCATGTTCTTTTACACTTTGAATTGTTAAAAAAAAAAAAGGACTTTATGTGTCACATGTTTTAATCTACAAATCGGTGCCAATAGAAACGGCGCTGACTGTAAATGTTTAATTGGTTGTGTTTTTCCAGCAGGGCCTGCGTTTACAGTAGGTGTTTATGGTGCTATTATGGTTTATTTCATGTTTTCCTCTGTGTTGATGTAATATGAGTTTTATGCCTCATATTTGAAAACTCTACAAACGGGTGCCGATAGAAAAGGTACTAACTCGTTTAACAGTTTGTCTTTTAAACTTTTATCTGTTTACTGCATACACTGAGTGGGGGGGGATTTGTGTGTGTGTGTATTTATGATGCAAATTTTAATTTTAATTTGACATTTTGTTGCATGTTGCAAGTGTTAAAATGGGAATTTTCTGCATCACATTTGAATAATCTACAAATGGGAGGCAACAGAATCGGCCTCACGCGTGTGTGAATGGAAATAGACTTGCATAAAGCCAAAATGTCTCATTTGACAGCTGGGACGTCCAAATTATTGATATCCAGATCTGAACAATTGCCTATTTTAAACATCTACGAATGGGTGCCAACAGAAAAGGCGCCACCTCTTTAATCCTCCTCTGCAGCTTTGAATGGATGTTTGGTTTTGTGCACATTGTCAACATGTCTGATTACAAACTTCTGATATTTAGCATCAACATAGTAAAACAGTTGACCTTGGCCTTTGACCTTTGGACTTGCACGCCTGTTCTTTTAGGTATTTATGATGCCATTCTCAGATTAAGTGGCATGTTTCGTCTCACGTTGAATTGTCAAACGTGAATTGAAATTGCATCGAGGGGCCGCTGTTAAAATGATCAGACGTGAAGTCCTTGAATCCCTTTACAGGCGTTTAAAACGTTGTCTGTTGTCACGCAGACGGGCCCGTCCTGCACTCTGGGCCTGCAGATACTGTTCCCATTAGTGAAGCTCTACTGTGTCTCTGAAGAATCTCATGTCAGCTACGGGATCAAAGTGCTAAAAAGCTCTGAAACCCTTAAAAATGCGCGGGGAGAATATCTGTTTCCACTGTTCACCGGGATGTTTCTCTTCTTGGATCTTGGCAGCAGTGCCCCCCCCCCCGATCCTGAAAGTTGTTGTCGGGGCTTTAAAGGGAAACTCTACAAACGTGTGAACCTCACGCTGGGCTACCTGATCCTGTAATGGCAGCTTCTCCACCCCCCTCCTCCACCCCCCCCCCCCTCCTCCATCCCCCCTCCAGCTGACAGTTCGTGCAGCTCGCGCGCCGCCTTGACGCGAGTGACAGCGTTTCGTTACTCGTCTCCACAAGTGCGCGTCCGCCTGATGCGCATCTGCGCCGTCAGCCGCGGGGGGAAGGTGGATCCTCCGCTCTTGAGCCTCGTCCCGTCACGCGTTGCGGCAGAGCAGCTCCATCCTCCGCCCTCCGCCCTCCGCCCTCCATCCTCCATCCTCCGCCCTCCGCAGATGTGACAGCACGCCGCGCCGGACAGGATGAACGGCTACGGGTCCCCGTACCTGTACATGGGGGCTCCGGTGTCCCAGCCCCGGGCCCCGCTGCAGAGGACCCCCAAGTGCGCGCGGTGCCGGAACCACGGCGTGCTCTCGTGGCTCAAGGGCCACAAGCGCTACTGCCGCTTCAAGGACTGCACCTGCGAGAAGTGCATCCTCATCATCGAGCGGCAGCGCGTCATGGCGGCGCAGGTGGCGCTGCGGAGGCAGCAGGCCAACGAGAGTCTGGAGAGCCTCATCCCGGAGTCGCTCCGGGTGCTGCCCGGCATCGGCATAGCCGGGGCCGTCGAGGGGAGCCAGGGGGCCCCGCCGCGGACGGAGGAGCTGGAGCTCAGGTGGAGCAGCGCGGAGCCGGTGCAGGCCGGAGCACAGGCATGCACAGGTGGGGTGGAGGAGGAGAGGGGGGGGTTTCTCATAGAAAGTTGCTTTATTTGATGGACTGAAAAGAATGAAACAAATGTGGAGCGAAGTTCTTTCCGCCGCTTAGAATAAAATCAGCACAAATAAGATGCTGTCAGCTACAGAGACTCAAACACACCTTCCTTTAAAGCCCCGGGTGTTTTACACAACGGCACCTTTTTAATATGGAAGGAGTCGTTTGTTTTAAAGCCTCGACATGAGATAAGGAAAGACTTTACTGGTTCCCGGCAGGAGGAGATGCAGAAAACAGGGAATCAAACCGGGGACGTGTGTCGAAGCAAAAAAAAACCAACACATTTTCTTTTTGTGGCAGGTTTTATTTATTTTTTTACAAAACATTTTGAAAAGAGTTCGATCTCAAAAGTAACGAACGACTCCTTTATATTTTTGAGTTATTAGTAGGGATCAGCGTCTGTTCGTTCCGGCCATTTTTGTAATAAATTAGATTTTTTACGAGATTAATGAGAGCAACAAAACATTTTGCTATTCGTCTTTAATTATTGCGTTTTCCTCCTTTTCCTCCTTTTTTTATTTTTTTATTTTTTTAGAAACAATTAGTAATTTTATATTAGACACATTTTCAGTCAAAGCAAATGCTTATTATTTTGTGAAATATCCGAGACGTGGTCATTTGAAGGCTGTCAAACTATATTTTAAATGAACTGTTCTATTAACACTATTTCAGTCCGTATTTTTCTTTCCTTTTGTTGTTGAGCAAATTTGTATGTATTTAGATTTTTATACTCAATATTATTTCTCCAACACACCAACCTGATTAATACTGAATTACTGAATATTTCACGGTGCAGATTTCGGTAGTTTTTTGTTTTTTGTTCTGTGTTCACACACACACACACACACACACACACACACACAGCTGAGTGGTTTAAAAGATGACAGTAATCAGAAGGTGGACAGGACCAATCGAAATGTAATCGCCATATTTCTCGCAGGAGGTCAACTTCAGATGAAATGTTACCGAGCAACAAGCGGCCTGTTTACAAAATGTAGGCAAAAGGGAATCGACGACAGCTTCCTCACTGACACACACTCAGCACTTTGCGTTAACGGCGGAGAAAATAAAGCAAATCCGCAATAAATCGCTGTGTTGGAGACAAGTTGACAAGCGTTTAATTGCATGTTACGTTTCCTCCAGAGGAGAGCTTAAAGGGCACGTTGGCTTTGCTGTAAATGCACGAGGAGCTTGGCAGTAAAAAGGAAAGTGTCTGCAGGCAGATTAATTCATTTAACACAGCCAACAGATTTGGGCATGCCTTTTGCTGCAAGCTGAACGTTTGTGTCTCCTGCCCAAACTTGCTCCCTGACTGTTTGTCCCCTTGTCTTGCAGAGCCGACGGAGGAGGGTCCCGATGAGGGGTCAGGGGGTGAAAACGGGGGGAGCTCCAGTGAGAAGGAGCAGGACCCGGTCAGCTCCCCCGAAGGCTCCAAAGCAAACTCCTGCTTCACCCCGGAGCCTCCAGAAACGCCCTCACACCCGGAGGAGAGCCGCTACAGCCTCCCGAAAGCCGGCAGCACCGAGAAGGAAGCCAAAGCCGAGGGTCTCGACAAGTTTCCCGTCAGCCCCGCAGAGCAGAGCGTGCTGATTGAAGGCCTCACCGGCTCCATCAACCTGCCCTTCAGCCTGCGAGCCAACCGGCCGCCGCTGGAGGTCCTCAAGAAGATCTTCCCCGCTCACAAGCCTCCTGTCCTGGAGCTCATCCTCAGAGGCTGCGGGGGGGATCTGGTGGGGGCCATAGAGGTGCTGTTGTCCAGCCGGAGTCCTGATGGGAGCGCGCACCCGCACGCTGACCCGCACCCGGAGGCCCTGGTGCTGCCTTCAAAGGGACACCTGTTCGAGCACACCCTGGGCTCCTACCACCCGGTGTCCTCCACCGCCAAGTGGTCGGTGGGCTCCGCTTTCCGGGTCCCCGAGTCCCTCCGGTTCACGTCCGACTCCGCTTCGGGCGTGGTTTCCGCCGGCTCGCTGGGTGTCCCCCTGCATCACCCGTCCTTCCCGCAGCCCACGCGCTACCCGCTCATGTTGCGCAACTCTCTGACGCGCAGCCAGGCGCACCCCTTTGTGCACAACGACGTGACTCTGTGGAATACCATGGCCCTGCAGCAGCAGTACCAGCTCCGCTCAGCGGCCCAGTACGTGTCGCCGTTCTCCCCCGCAGGCCCCGGTGCGTCCGTGTTCCGCGGCTCCCCCATCCTCCCCTCCAGGCCCTCCGAGGAGCAGCGCATCAGCATCCAGGAGGAGAGCTGCACGCTGGGACCCAAACCCGGCCTCTACTCCCCCGATGAGGAGTACGAAGAGCGCTCCGACTCCGCAGACTCCCGCATCCTGAACACGTCCACCTAGAACAGATGCTGGCGATGGACTAACACCGCAGCGGACACCAAAAATGTATTATTGTGAATGGACATCCAGTGTGTGTAAAGGGGTTCTCGGTGTCTTGTTTGAATTGAACTGTGTCAAGCAATCACCCATCGATAAGGTGATGTTAATCCTCCTAACATCACGCCTTCAAGGTGTCACGTGGGCACGACCGAAACGGATGAATGTCACAGACTCGCATTGTTTTGAAAATCTGTCATCTGTCTCCTGTACGCATGTTTAGTAGCCTGTGAAAACTGTCGATGTAAGGATCACCAATGCATGTCAAGAGTATGCCAAATAAATCTTGAGTTTCCCAAATGGATCAGACTGTTGTCTATAGTGTTACTGGCTACATTATTGATTATTGTCCAGGTGTTATGGATGTCTGGATTTATAGTTAACAAAGATGTTAAGTGACTAAAAACTCATTGTCCTGTTTTCTTTGTAGGTTTTTAGCTGAGTGTGGTTTTGTTGTTTGGATTTGTTCAGTAAACGTCGAGCATTTCAAATGAAATTCAACAGCAGGAGAGTGGTACATTAAAGACAACAGGTTTCCCAATATTGCCTTTATTAACAGTGTGCTATGAGTTATTGAACTTAACCTTAAGCCCTTCAGACATAGAGAGAAACATCAGTTTAACAAATGCTGTACAGTGATTGCTGTTCTGTCAAGGTGACTATATCACACACGCAGACCAGCCATAACATTATGACCGCATGGGCACCCAGACCTGGATCGGACCACACGGTCCAGCCTTCGCTCCCCACGACCATCAATGAGCCTTGGCCGCCCATGACCCCGTTGCCGGTTCACTGGTTCTCCTTCCTTGGACCACTTCTGGTAGGTCCTGACCCCTGCAGACCAGAACACCCCACAAGAGCTGCAGTGTTGGAGATGCTCTGACCCAGTCGTCCAGCCATCACAGTTTGATTGCTTGTCAAAGTTGCTCACATCCTTCCGCTTGCCCATTTTTCCTGCTTCAACACATCAACT